>VZTL01068648.1:4296-56523 GCA_013400535.1 Scopus umbretta | reverse complement strand
TTTTTTTTTTTTTTTTTTAAATTTTACCAATATGTGCAACTGTGTAGATGGGATGATAATGGCCATAAATAACACAAGAGTTACCAACACACCGCAACCCATGTTTCAGATTATGTGGATCAAAGCACATATTTTATTTTTTTTTTTCTTGGAACCATTTTACCTTGTTTTATATTTAAAATGTACTTTTTACACACACACAAAAAAATCACCCCCTCCTTTTTTTCCTTTTTTTTTTTTTTTTTTTTTTGGTCTAGCGTGTTGTAATAACTAGTGAGTTCTTTTGCCAATGAGGAGAGAACGGACTCCCCAGCTATCAGGAGGAACATGGTGATGCAAGGCAAAGTCTGCATTCCCTTTTATTTTTTAATTAAAAAAACCTAACCATGAACTCCAGCTACAGTTGCAATCATACAACGTATGGGACCCTCTTCACACCCGTAGTGCAATTCAACTGGCTTGTATTGGTGCACATAAGAAGGAAAGCAAAGATCGAGTTGCTTCCATTTTGCCATGGTACATTCAGATGAAAACAGCTGTCCCAAAAAACTCTGTCCGAGCCTTGCTGCAGATAATGGTTGAACTTCTCTGTGTTCATTGCTTTTTTGGTTTGTTTTTGGGTACTTAAACAGAACGAGTCTTCAAGATAGCGTAGACAACCCTGGGGTTTCCTTTTTGCTTTTGTATCTGTTCATTTTGCCTTCGATTAGCCAAAAACCAAAAATAACAACCAAAACCTTACAAAAAACCAAAATGTTATACTTATGCAAAATATGAAGATGGCAATATATATTACTAGAGCCAAAATGGTATACATAGTATTTGTGTTCGGCTATGCTCTTTTTTATTTTTTTTTTAAATTATAAATGTGTAAAATTTGAGGTTGTTTGCTAACATGAATCATCATATAACTTTAAAAGAATATTTATAATTATTTAATGACATTTGGACCCTTTAAACGTTTCTTAATGTAATGATATATTGACTTCGGTCTCTAAAAGTGTTTTTGTTTTGTTTTGTTTTTTTTTTACTTACTACATTTCTGCAATAGTGTAAACCTCAAACCTTTACCCGACTCTGAAAAGCAGTTCCAGTGTGAACCAGTTTACAATGTGACTTAAAAACGACAAACCCAACCCAAATGCATCCACATCAAATGATTTTGGATGTAGGATCTTTTTATATAACTTATGAAGGAAATATTGTGCTTAAAATATTTTTATTAGCTGTCTGGTTGCCTTCAACACAGTCTTGCCTTTTAATCAGTAGTTGTGGAGACACTGGAAAAATGGTAGGAAGGATGAAATATTTTCCACCCTTCCCCTAATTTCTTCTTCTCCCAGGATTTTTCTCAGAACTTCAAAATTTGAAAATATTCATATTTAAAATGTCCTGTTTTGGCAGCATAACTTGAATTTCGACAGGGTTTTTTTTTCCCCGAAGAAAAATCAAAACCTTTTCAAAGCCCGTGCTTTACAAATAATGAATTGTTAAATATCTCAGAAATGGGATTAAGGGAGAGTTGGTGAAACTTTTTCCCCTCCCCTTGCAATTTCAGCCCACTCGGTGGAATAAAAAGGTTCAAAACTTGAGACGGAAACTGCCTGGTAGCGCACCGCCGCCTGCTAGCACGAGATGCTAGAGCCGTAAGGATGCTGTGTTGACTTTCAAGCTGTTGCCGTATTACAGAGACAAGCACAAGGGCAGCAGTACTCACCTCTGCAAACGCTGAAGATAAAAAGTCACCTTAAAAGCCACCCTGGGGCTCCCAGGCGCAATACAGGGAGAGCAAATTGCACCCAAACCCCTTAACCAACCTGTCTGCCGCCAAACTATCCAGCGGAGGGGCCCAAATTTTGCCCAGCCCTGGGCTGCTACGGCAAACGGGGAGGCGACACGGCATCGGCCCGATGCGGTGGGAGCTGGACCGCCCTCCCCGTGCTGTCCCCGAGCAGGTGACGCTCAGCCTGGTTTAACGGGATGCTCAGCACGTGCTGATGGAGTTTGCCGGCGCTCCCTCCTTCCCCTGCCTTAGCCGTCGCCGTCCGCAGCCTCCTCGGCAGGGCTGCCGGCCGCCACGCCGCTCCTTGGCTGTACGTGGGCTACCTCCAAAGTATCGCAATAACTCAACGGTGGGCATAGCCATACAGAGCTGGACAACGCCGTCACCGCTCGTTAATAGCGAAGCTGTTAATCGAGCTGACATTAGCATGCTACATCCCTCCAATTTGCGTGATGACGCGCTCTTAAAAAAATTAAATAAAGTCTTTGCCTTCTAAAGGTTGTATACCAAGTATGCTTAAAGTATAAATAAGACACTTTTTTTTTTTTCTTCTAATACTTAGTTTTCCTTCAAAGATGGAAGCTGTAATTGATTCTATTTATTGTTGGTTTGTGGTAGCTTGAAGCATACCACTGTCCATTTATTTGTAACTGTAAAATACGTTTGTTAGTCTCAGCAGCACTTAAAAAGCCAGTGTCTGGTTACACATTTCAGTTTTGTTTTTTGTTTAGTAAGCAAGAGAAAAAGATGTACTGCCAGTGCAAGCTGTTTCCTATTTAATAAAAGGTACTATATTTGTACATTTGTTATTGCTGAGAAGGGCTTTTTAAGGTTTACTGTATGCATATTAAGTAATTTTTAGGGTGCTTTTGTGTTGAAATGATGTTAAGAGTGGCTGCAGGCAGCAACCCAGTTTTCTTTTTTTTTTTTTTTAAAAGACTTTGTTGTAAAATTCAAGCACTTGGTTTTTGTTTCTGGATAAATCCAGCACAGACCAGACTTTTGTTTTGCTCAGTACCGACAGGACTCTGTTTGTGTCCCCGCGGTTTTTCAACTGGACCATTAGGGACAGACGTTGAAAACGTTTTCTCTGCCCGGTCGAGGCACGCGTGCCGGCTCCGTGCCCTCGCCTTCCCTGGCCGCGCGGGCAGGCGTCTGGCTCTGCCTGCTTGAGATAGGAAGGAAAGGATTTTCCAAGTACCTGCGGACGGAGGAGCACCAGCCCCTTGATTTTCGTTAGACCCCTGTGCTCCTGAACCCTCCCGGTGCCTTTGGAAAATCTCTCCCGGTACGTCAGGCTGGTCACAGAGGGAGTTGTACAGGCTGAGGCAGAAACGCTCATCAAAGCTTTCGGGAAATGCTTCCGAGTTCACTTGGAAATGCTCTTGAATCAGGATTTCAGGCCAAAAAAACCCCTCAACTGGCACTATGTAGTTGATCGTATCAGATTATTTGACGTTTTGCAAAGGTGCTTAGCATCGACGAAAGGAGTTTTCTCAAAGGTACGGCAGCCCTTCCCTTCGGTGAGTGGCAATCTTTGGCACCGGTCATAGAGTTAAAGATTAAAAAAAAATTTAAAAAGGCCTTTTTTTACTTTCCACCTCTCTTATCCTACCAAAGATTTACTTCCAGCACAACAGGCACGATGTCCCTTTTGCCGAAACGGAGGATTAAATCCTCCTCTCCCTCCTCCTAAGGTTAAGCAGATTGGGGTCAGCGGGTCGGGACGGATGAGTAAAGCAAATTATTTAACCCGCAGCATCATTCGTGTGGCGTTCATCGTTTCTTTCAAAAGACCAGCCGCTGTGTCTTTCTTAGCATTGAACTTCTTTTGCCAGCAATCCCCGGAGCACAGATTTACCGGTTTCCACAAGGTCTACCATCTCGAGTGGGGAAAATTTTGCACTTTCACACTTGGCAAAGCAAAGCTCAGCCCCGCGCCGGGCTGCACGCGGCCAACAAGCCATGAGCAAAAGCAATAATTAAAACCTGGATCGGCCATGAGCTCAAAGAAGCCCCATTCTCTGAACCCCTGAATTTCTTGTTGTTTTTAAATAGAATGCATTTCATTTTAACATTTTCTGAGAACTTTTTTTAGATGTTTGTTTACTTCCATGTTTACAGATAACTCTTTGCTTTTTTTTTTTAATGCAGTACTTTTAAGTATATCAGCCAAAACCATACTTTTACAGTAACTTTTGTTTTAGGTAATACGAGTGACATTCCATTTTTTTTTTTGTTGTTAAATATGCTTTACCAGTCTTGAATTTCTGCTGGAACAAAGTATTTGTAGCATTTTGTGTAAATACAAGCTTTAATTTTTTTATTTTTTTCAAATGCTGTCACCCAAGATTTGCTTTTCATGCACATATTGTACGAACACACTCTGCTTTATGCCACAGACGATGATTGTGGATCAGTTTACTTCAACTTCAAAGGGACTATTTGTATTGTATGTTGCAACTGTAAATTGAATTGTTTGGCATTTTCTCATGATTGTAATATTAATTTGAAGTTTGAATTTCATTTTCAATAAAATGGCTTTTTTTTTGTTAATGTTCTTCTACGCTTCTTTTTCTTCCGCTGTCTCCTCTTAGCACCAGGCAGGGTAAAGTAAGTACGTGGTAGGACACAGTACCGGCCCTTCCGTGGTGGCCTCATCAGTTTCTGCAGCGCTTAACTTCTGAATGGAAGATAAAAAGCAAGTTTCCAGGCCTGTGGGTGGTAAAGGACAGCTTCTAAATCTGATCTCAAATGTTGCTTCTTTTCCTGAGTCTGCAAACTATCGAAACCTGTGTTTTCTTAGAGGAGCGCAAACTGCTCCATTCATCTTGCTAGACTGTTAACTCTGAAACCTAACAACTGACATTAGCGGGGCCATTCTGGTGCTACAGTGCTGTGGGCAGAGCGTGAAGTACAGGAAAAGCTGGGATAGATTTCCAAACTGGGGCGGGGGGGGATTGGGGTTTATGGTGCTTTTCCAGGACAGGGGTTTCACTGTCCCCACCTCTTCCTGGTCTGACCTGAGGAATGCAGTTACAGATAATCTTGTGATTTGCATGGCCTGAGGCAAGAATAGTTTCCAAGCAACGAAAGATATATGGATAGGGAGGAGACTGGGGGAGGAGGCTATTTTTCCTCCAGCCTAGTGTCAGGAGTAGTGTCAGATGCAGCTCATGAAGGTGAGGTTTTCACCCAAGTCTGTCTGCAGGAGGAGAGGAGAGGACAGGAGTTGTTTGCAAGCTTGTGCCTGGTTTCATAGTAAGTTCTCCTTTTTAGCTGTTTCTTGAGTCTGCAGAAGAGAAATAGAGAGGCATGAGGTTCCGATCATTTCAAGAAGCCTTTAACTCTAAAGTTTAAGTGTCACTAATACTGATTTTGTGAGCTCTGTTGGCTTTACCAGGACCTACACATTTCTTGCGTCGTGGTTGAAGACTGAGATAACGTTTGGGGGTTTTCAAGGGTTCTTTGGGTTGAGTCCTGATTTTAGGGAAGCTTTATCCAAGAGTGAGGAACCAAGCAAACCAATCAATACTCTGGTGCAATTGCTGTGTAAATCGTTTTGGGGGGACTTACGCTACAAACATCAGTGCTAAGAATTTCTGCTGCCCTCTGGTACACAGGGTAACCCATCTCAGCTAGCTGGAGCACAGAGGGACGTCATGATATTCTTGCTTTCATGGTCACTTAATCCAGAAGCTCGTAAAGTGAAATGATTTTTCACTTTTTCATACGGTCAAGTGGTAGAACAGGGGCCTAGGAGGCTGTGCCACCTCTGTTCTTGGAGGTTTACAGGACCCAGCTGGGTTTAAGCATGGAACAACCTGGTCTGACCCTGGAGCTGAGGCGGCTTGAGCAGGAGGTTGGGCTGGAGACCTTCCGCGGTCCCCTCCAGTTACCCCACAGCCCTGTGAGTCAGGCTGGGAGCTCTCTGCTACAGGCTGTTTTCTAAGCCAAACGCTCCTTGCGTGACTGTATGGATAACGCATATTCAGCTAAAACCGATTTGAAGAAAGAGGTTTGACAGGATGGAATTCTTACATAGGCAGGTTGTTGGGGAGTTACAGTGATCCCTCTGTCTTTTGTTGGTTTCTGGCACGTTTCTCTGGGATACCTATGGCAGACATGGTCAGCACAAGGGTCAGAAAAGCCAAACCATCACTCTGATCCGGTACAGCAATCCCCATCATACGTTATGCTGGGGGTCTTGCTTTTGATTTTTAGATTCACTTACCCTTTTGCAGCTTGAGATGGTGACTCTCGTTCTCTTTCCTTAGCCAGAAACCAAGCACTCTCAAGGCGAAATGACCACCACTGGTCAGCGTGGAGGACTGCCCGATACGGAGACATGTGGAGCAGTGGGGGGAGATTAAACTCAAAGTACTTTTAGGAGATAAGATTTAAAGACACTTCCTACCATGGGTAGTGACCGTTGGCTTCCCCATCTTTTGGTGTCAGTAAATAGCTCCTTGCTTTTGGGTTGTGAGGGCTGAACGTCATCTCTGGATCGCTGGAGTCAGTCCTTTGCCGGTCCCACGCAGCGTGCTTGCGGCGGGCAGCATCTTGCACTGCCTCTCCCTGTTGGCCTCGGTTTTAACTTTTTAATTTCCTGTGGCTGTGAGCAACACCAGAGGGGCTCAGAGCAGCCACGTGTTGGCAGCCACAGGCCTAAATCAGCCTTTCTTGTGCCTAAAACAAGCTCTTGGGGAGAGGTGGGAGAGAGAAGGAGCAGGGTCTGACTTTATGGTTCAGCACCAAGCCCTGTGCTGGCACCAAATAAAAAATTCATCAAGCTGTTTACTGGGGAGAGGGAGGAAATAACCTCAGTTACGTATCCAAGGATTGGCATGTACCGTCTAGTTACCTTCTGCGTGGTCAGGAGGAAATGAATCGGCATTTTGGTGTGAAATCCCTCCCCTGGGCGACCGCTCGTGGATGGCCGATGATCTGTGTAAGTCACAGCAGCGCTCTGCAGCACTTCGGGGGGGTCACACCAGGTCATATATTTGGGCAGGAGAGGGCATGGTGCGGTGTGGGTGTCCAGCTTTGCAGCTCAGGCACTCACCATTTGCCTGAACGCTGGCAGAGAACAGCCCAAGAGCGTTACTTGCCACAAATGTTTGTTGCACGGGTTAAAATCATAGGCAAACCCAATAGAAGCCCATAATTTTGGCTAGGTGATGGGGATGACTGTGCTGGATGAAATACTGGAAGCAGGTTGATCATTTCTACTCAACATCTTGAAGAAATGTTTTAGCACGAGCTTAAAGCAAAAAATTAAATATTTAGCATTCAAAAGGGCTGTCTTTGGCCTTCTGTAATTATATTCTTTTCCCTGTAGATCTACTGGTGCAACATCAGTCTAGGATGTATGGAGCCGTTCCCATGGGGTCTCTTTGTGATGCTTGGCCTTGGTGGGGGGACATCGGCATCTACCCCTCTGGGAATAGGAAGCTGTTGGCCCCAGTAACAGATAAGGCTGTGAGGCACGAAGAGAACCAAGCCTAGACTTCCAAAAGCATCTGGTGATCTGACGCACTGCAAACAAAATAATATCATTTAAAATTCAAGTTCTCAGGCCTGCCCTGCTACTTTCATGCAGATTAATTGCATATATTACTTAGGGTAGATGCAGCCTGCTTTTTTAATGTTGACTGTGTTACCTAAATAACAAGTGGACTTGAATTTCCCTACTGCAGTTCAGGTGAGAGAAAAAAAAAAGAAAAATCCCTATACTTACAGTTGTAAGAAGTTGTGAAGGTGAGATGAACTAGCTTTTGTTCTGTAGCTGGGAAATTTCACCATTGCATGTGATTCTTCGGGCAGCTGTGGGTTCCTCTTTTTATACCTCAGTTTCCCTAAATATAGAACAGGGAATTTACTATTTCCCTACTTTGTCAGGGTGTCCCATGGACTCAGTGTTTAGAGAGAGCTTTGAACTCTGTTGTTGTTGTTGTTTAGCTCTTTTTACTACAAATCCAATGTTTGGTCTCACACCATTGGATAGTGGCCTTTGAAACAGCACATTTCTAAACCACATGTTTAGAAAAATTGACCCAATTTCCAGACTGCTGATCTGGTCAAAAAACAATGCGGAGTTAAGGCCAAGTTGTGCTGTCTCAACAGATTTACTCGGGATTTGCAGTGGGGCAGGAAGAAAAACAGAGATCGCTGCAATCCATGGAGGCAGCCCTTGGCCGCTCCCTCCCAGCAGCTCGCTCGGGATGAGCAGCTGGAGCTTGCGGGATGTCCCAACACTTAGAGAAAAGGAAACAACCCATGTTAAAGTTGATACGCTGCAGCAACTTGCCAATAATTAATGTTCACCGCGAGGCCAAAATCAGATGGTGATTACGCCAGTAGAGATCAGCTGAAGTCCCTCTATTAATAGCCCCATGTTTTTGAGCGTCAGCATTTTTCAGCCTGTAAATGTGGGTGTTACCAATGAAGGGTCACCGAAACGCTGGTCGGAAGGGGTCTCCGTGGGTCTCCTGGTCCAAGGGAGGCTCGACGCAGGACCACCACCACCAGATCCGCTCCGTGTGGCTGTGTCCAGCGAGTCTTGAAACCTTCCAAGCGTGGAGGTGGAGCCCGGGGCTTCAGCAGAGCATCCCGTCCCCGCGCTTCTCCTAACGTCCACCCCCAACCTCCCAAAGTGCAATTGGTGACTTTTCCCCCACAGCCTCTGGGTTTGGGTTGGGGTTTGGGTTTTTCCCTGCCCCTAGGTTTGGGCACACAGGGTACAGTAACCTTGTTGCACATCTATAGGAGTCCGGTGCTTAGTGACCTCTGCTTTCCACCCCTTCCTTTATATTCCTCCAGCCCGGGACTTTAGAGCACTATTAAAAATAAAGTCAGAGTCTAAACAACAAGGCAGCCCCTCACCCCCCCAGCTTGTTTACTTTTGCATTTCCGCAATTGGAAAAAGAAGTCCTTCGTAGCTGAAAATGATGCTCTTACATCCATATGCTGTGAGAGAGCTTCTCCCAGGAAAGCGCGATTTTTATCTCTGCTCCAGGGTGTGCAAGGCTGGTTAGTAAACGTCAGAAAATAGAAAGGAAAGACCATGGCAGAAGGGAAAAAAAAACCCAAATAATCCAGACCGATCTCAGGAAACCTGGATATGAAGGATCTTTGTCCTTTTATTGCCAGTAGTGGTGTTCTCCTAACAGAGCAGGATGTTCTCATCTTTTAATAACAGCCAGGCCAGATGCTAAAGTCTCTTCTGCAATACTGTGTAAGTGAGAAGGAGAACAGCTGATTTCTGTTAAGATGAATACACGAGGAGAATAAGCCAAAAAAAAGTATGAGAAGTCTCCAGAGGTCTGTCTTCGCAACACCATTTGGCAGCTAGATCCCAAAGTCGGGACTGAAAATCCAATCTGTGCTTCTGTCCCTCCGTGATTGGTCGCCGCGTGTCGAGCCGCAGTTCCTGCTCTGCTCAGGGGTTTGGGGCAAGGCTGGCAGGGATTTCCCCCTGTACTTTAAAGACCTGCAAAATGCACAGCCTTTGGCTTGCATGGAGCTGTGGAAAGTACCAGTTGACGAGGAATTTGTTTGACATGCTCTTTGCCATAGAAAATGGTTACATGCTGAGTTGGGGCCAGTGATTTTAAATGGCATCTTTGTTCCATCTTTTTTCGTACTTTCTCCTCCACCCTGTTTTCTTTCCTTAGTCTATTTTATTTGTCTGGAAGAGATTAATTCAAACTACTAGATAGAGACAAGATTGTTGTTTTATAAGACATTGTATTGGGCATTAAGAAAGACGCCTCTTACTCTCCTCAACACTACCCCTTCAATCATCTTTTCCTTATGTTCAGCACAGAAATTGCAATTCCCTCCAGGCAGGGATTTTTGAAATCACAGTAAAATTACTCTTGTTTGTAATGTGCTTATAGGTATTGGATGGAAAGTGTTAGAGAAAAGCAGGGTACATAGAATCATGGAATTATTAAGATTGGAAAAGACCTCTGAAATCATCTAGTCCAACCATCAACCCAAAATACCATGTTACTAAACCATGTCCTGGAGTGCCACATCCACACATTTTTGGGACACCTCCAGGGATGGGGACGCCACCCCCTCCCTGGGCAGCCAGTTCCAATGCCTCCCCACTCTTTCAGGAAAGAAATTTTTCCTAATATTCAATCTAACCCTCCCCTGGCGCAACTTGAGGCCATTTCCTCTCGTCCTAAACAGTGGTGTGACATTTTGTATTTCTGTAATGGTGCAATGTCCAAGAGAAAAAGGAACTGACCGTGCATCATGTTCACACATTTTTCTCATATGCTGAATGACAGTCCTCGAAAACAGTTCTTAGAAACCAGAAAAAATTCCATTGTGAAACGATGGGGAGAACTCATCTAATGTTTAGGATTGCCAGCTAATGACTGCAGATAAAGATGTTTATGGAGAACTTGTGCAACCCTTTTCTGTGCCAGCAAGGGAAGGTTTTGTATGTGCCGATTCAAACCTCCCCATCTCTGCCTGACCAGGAGGATCCCCCCAATTGCCGTTTTCATAAGTTTCCAATTAGGAACTCATTTTGTTTGCTCCATTTAACAGGGTGCGTGGACATTTTTTTTTTCTGTGCTCTGCATTTATTTATAGAAGATACTTTTGGGGGGATAGTCACGTTAAGCCTGGCACTTTGTTTATTGTGGGCTTCTACCCTGGAGCGGCTCTCCAACTCCTCCATGACAGAAAATACCAACAGATAACGTGCTGATGAACTGCAGCGTTACCTGGTTTATTGTCTCTTGGATTTGCTGACCGAGGTGTGTGTGGCACAGGGGGACAGCCCCTGTGCTCGCTCTGTGTCGGCAGCACCAGTGGTGAAGGATGGAAAGAGGCTCTTCCTCTCATGGCTGAGGGTACGTGCCCCGTGCCCGAGCAATCGGCTGCTCAGACACACCTGGTTGTATCAGACCTCACCATCTGGCGAAAAGAAAAAATAGAATTTAAGTTATCTGCAGCGTGGCAGCATAGAGACAAGAAAACACAAACTGCTGGTACTTGAACAGACCGTGGTTCAGATGAGATGGCACCTCCCCAAGTCTCTTCAAGTCCAGTCGGCGGGGGCTCGCACCCATCCCGGTGGGGCTGAGGGGTGAAACCCTGATGAAGATGGATAAATGAATGCATCTCATGAACAAAAGTCCTCTCTGAGGCAAGTCTTGAAGCCCAAATCGTGGCTTTCCTCTGGCAACAATCGGATCCTGAAGGCACCCCCTCTTCCAGCTCCCCCAGAAGGTTTTGGACATCTAGGCTCAGCATTCAGATCTTGCATTTGGATCTTTATTTCTCTCAAAAAGCAAAACTAAAATCAGATCCAGTTTGTGCTTTGGGGAAGTGTAGACTTGCTGAAGTCGCTGCCAGATTTAATGTCACTATTGGCCCTTCAGCATTTCGGTTACTGCCATGTTCAAAGTATTTTAATTATAAACCCTTCCTGACCCATGAGAGCTGATACGGGCTGCGCAAAGGGATCCATCGCTTTCCTTGGTGTGTAGCCCAAGCCCTTCACTGGGGCACGCAGGGCTTCTTCCACCCCATTGTGTCCTTTTGGCCCCACACTGGTGTTGCAGACCAAAATGAGGGAAAATCATAGCAGCCTGGCGAGTGCCCCTTGAAGTGCCCCTCAAGACCCATGAAAATGTGCACCCAACAGAGAAAAGGATGATGCTGAATTTGCAAAGGTCTCCTGCTAGAGATGAGAATCACTACAGACCTCAGGCCTTGCAAATGAAATGTCAAAGTCATTTCTTTAGTGCTTCTTTGCCACAACAACTGCAAATAAGAAATTGAACCTCAAAGATGGAAGACCTGAAGCTCAGAGACACACCCACACCCACATGCAGTACGAGAAGGGGAGAAATCACATTTTTGACTGCCTCCCAGAATGAGAAGTAGTTCATTTTTTAAAATGTTTTCTTAAGCTCACTCTCTTCTCAAATGCCCAGAATTGATGCGTACTTAATAAAAGTTGTGTAATGCTTTAGATAGGCATTGGTGAAAATACTGAATGTGAATACGAATGTGAATTGGCCTCTGTGTTTACCACTTTAAGTCAAGAGTGCCTTCTCAAATATTATCAGAGATGTGTAAAAAGATATATGAGCCAGGGGAGCTGATCTTACTGTGAATCCTGCAGTTTCTGGTTTATCTGGGGAAAATGATTGTTATTTAGTTACTTCTTTTAGCTTAAAATGCAGTTATTGTTTTTCTTCCAAGTGTTTTTGGCTGCTTTACAGCTGTTGTTAAGAAATCAGTATTTCTTAGTAAAATATGTACCCATTTATTAATATTTGTGACAAGGCAAGTTTCAAAGAATTGAAAGGCTGTGGCGCCATTTTTCTGGAAAAGGCCAATACCTTGCCAGTAAGCACATTCCTCCTTAGCAGGTCAATAGCAATCCCAGTTAAAAAGAAAACGGGGGTTGGAGTTTTGGGAATTTTTTTTCTGCCACAGATGCTATAGTTGTTCACTTTGAGGTCTTTGGATTCACGATAAAGGTTTAAAAATGTTATTAGCAAAATACACAAAGGAATTACTTGCTTCAGGTAATAAATGGTAGAATTGAATCCTGCTGGTTTTCCTTTTGTAGCCAGTAAAACCCACCTGAATGTTTTCTGCAAAGATAAGTGGGAAGCAGAGCCTTGAATGTCATTGCCTCCTAGCTCGTGACTTCTCACCTGCCAGATGACACCTTACAGCTCCCAGAGAGCTCAGGGCTGGGGACAATGACTAATTCATTCCTAACGCTGGAACTTAATCCCCAAATTGCCCTAAAAAGGTTTCACAGACTATATAAGAAGTGTTATACGGACCGTGAATTCAGAAATCAGAGCTAGATGCCAGAATGGATATCCTCCACCATACAGACGACCAAGAGAAAAGAATTTGGCCCAAGATGTGCTCAGAGGTGATCTCCTTAAGTCAAGAGCTAATTTGCTGAGATTTAAGGATTAGGGCTAATAGTTTATAGGGTTTTTTTCCCCTATATATATGTATTTATGCACTATTGTAGTACTTAGGTGATACTCAAATATGTTAAAATGGAAAATAAAAAACCGCCAGCTTCCTTGCTGGGAGAAGCACCCTAAAATACACCTTTAGGCTTTGGGGTTTTTTGCTTTCTGTGCATGCAAGCGTTTACCAGCACCTCGTACCTGGGCATGTTTGTGGATCTGTGTGTGTGATCCAGGGCAAATTGGCCCTCCCAAGGAAAACAGAAGGTGAGAGAGTGCTTATGAAGAGACTTGATCTGGTTTTGCATGGGAAAACCTGTTCTCTTTGCAGGAAGGATTTCTATTTCCCAGCAAAACACATAATTTTGGCCTCTACATACACAGATTTGAAGGTCATCTGGGTAATTAAGTAGTGGCGATGCCGACAGTTGTTAATGTTATACTCTTCATTGCTGCAGTGCTTTGGGGTGCCCCTGTGTGTGTGGTTGGACTGGAGGTTTCCAGGTAGTTTTGGAGACTTCAGAAGATGGGGGAAGACTTCTTCTCCTTTGGTCAGTGGTTTGGTCATTCCAGCTGTAACGTATCCCACTTACCTTCTGTAAACTCTAGTGTCTGACACTGCTGGTGTTTCGCTGAGTATCAGTGAGACGACGCAATGTCTTTGGTAGACCAACCAACACAGCTGGAAAAATGACAGGTTTTTGGCCAAGTCATTTTTAAGACTCTAAATAAAAAAAGAAACTGGAAAAACGGGGGGAAATTGCTCTGAGTTTACTGTAATTTTATAAATTATCTGAGACATAAAAGTAGAGCAGAGAGGGACCTTGCAGTGGGAGAGATGAGTGAAAAGATTAAGTGCCATAAAAGCAGTATTTCTATTGTATCCTTAATGGTTACTATCTAGTACAATTGTGAATTTCAGTTCTCAGATTCGTCTTGCATTGATCTTCTTACAGGACTTAGAGGTCATACATAGTTGGTCTTTTTTTTGTCCTTGTAGCCTTTAACAGTTGCTTTTGAGAGCTCACAGTTTATCAGTTGGTCTAATCAACTGCCTGAAAAAGCCCTCCCTCCCCAAACGTAACTGTTTCTCTTTCAACAAGTTTACATCCTTAGACTCTGGCAGCTTGAATTTTAAGTCTGTGACCTTGTACTTGTTTCTCAGTACGAAGCCTGGGCACTGAGCCCCATAATAGCAAGAACATGGCAAACCGCATGGTCAGTGGGTTGCTTGTAGAGGTGGCAGATCTTTCACAGAGACCTTTTCCACACCCAGCAGATAAGCTGGGGACAGCTGGTGCATCTTTGACAAGTTTTTGCGTATGTTTCCTGGGGGGGAAGAAATGGTATATAGTCTTTTGCTCAAGGCAGAAAAGCAGAGCATCCAGGAAAAGTGAGGTGTCCCAGGCTTTGAATCATGCTAATGGGTGAGATGCGTTGCTGTGCAGATGCCTCCCCCTTGCAGCCAGCACCTCTCAGTCCCACCTGAGCAAAGTTTAGCCATTCTCTGGGTTGGGCTAAGCCATGAGAAAGCTGGGAAATTTTGCTTTTCGTATCAGATGCAAAGGAAACAACCTCTGTTTTCTTGACACTTTGACCCCCTGTTTTCTTATCAGCCATCACAGTGGTGTCACAAAGATGCTGAAGATAGCAGAGGAAAAGGGCTGAACCACATGAATCTAGTTTCATTATTTGCATTTTATTTGCTCTGACTTCGTCTGGGCTGTCACATCCTGACTGCCTTGTTTGATTCGTGTAGAAGCAACTTCTATGAATAGCTGCTGCCACTTCGAGCTATTCCATGAATAAGAAGGGAGCTCTTTGAACGTGAAGCCCAGGTAGACAAAGTGAGTGATTTTGTAAGGAAGTACGTCCTTCTTTCAGTTTAAAGGTTTAACTTAGACTTTTGGGGACATTTAGCTTTAATTTTCAGCCCCCTTTGGAAGGAGACAGAACTACTGGGATTGTGCTGTACGTGGACACAAGGGCAATCTCTGTCTGCCCCCCTGCCTGTAGCTTTTCAATCCTATGACCAGTCCCAGTTCAGTGAAACTCCGCAATTTCAGAACTCCTGAATTCGAACACATTACCTGATGATGTCTCCCCAGGTAGCAGAGATGTTTCTGTCCAAGCATAGGTTTGCGAGCAACATTTATTGTGCAGCAAAGAAGACAACCAAGACATGCTGTACTACAGAGGACCAAGCTCCTGTACCCATCAGCAAGGCTGGTTTGCTCTTTGTGCAATGACTTGTCTGAAAATTTGTCGGAGTATTTTTATTCTTTTCATATTTTTACAGTCCCTAAATTTTAGGCCTAGACTAAGGCAATAGGAGACTCAGAGGCCTCCTAACAAGTTTGTCCCACACATTCTCTTGAAGTAGCTCATTGCTTCAAACTGAACCACTGCCTACAACTGTCACTAAACATTACTGCTTATTACAGTAATAAGAAAGGATTTTATCATGCCTATAGAATAACTTCATCCCAGGATCCAAGTGTATAATGTCTTTTGCTGCGTACATTATCCCGAAGTCTGCATCATTATCAAATGGCTCATTGGCTTCTGAAGAGTAAGAGAGCTATAGTTCCTGGATGTGCCTGTATATGCATGTGCATGTCTGTGTGTTTTCTGTTGAAAATAGTTTCAGGAGCCTTCCGAGCTCATTGCCTCGTGGTTAGGTATACTGGGGGCTGGAGCAGCTCTTCAGTGTTCACAGGACAAGATGATTTCATATCTGGAATACAGCAAAGACCAAGTCTACATTAGGCAATGGAAGCGCTCCATAATGCCCTTTTCCTCTCAACTATCAACATATTTGTGGCTTGAGCGCGCTCTTGCTGTATCCCAAATCTTTTGCTGGGATTAAACTGGACCATGCACCATTTCCCTCTGCATCTGAATGTCCTTCAAAGGAAATACGGGCTGGACCTCCCCGCTGCGCACCAGTGGGCCCCCAAACAGGATGACTGGAAGACCAGCACTTCCCAGCCCTGGTTTATAGTGTCATCTATAATGTGCCATGTTTTCTGGTCCCTTCTTCTAAATACTGCAAGAAATTCTCGTGCACAGAAAAATAAGAGCTTATGAAAAGGCTTTGGGCTCACAAACACTGAAATAATGCAACTCAAATGGTGACTGTCACCAAATGTGAGATAAAACACATTTGCTGAAAGCTCAGTAAAAGAGGTTTCACACTCATGCCTTTGGCCTCACTCTTGTGGCTCAGCGTGCACAGCCCATTGGTGTGGTGAAGCTGATGTAGTGTCACTCATTGAGCTGCAGTGACATGATTGTATGCCTGAGCCCTCCGATTCTGCAGAGAAAAGGATAAAATGTTTATCAGATTTGACCTAGATTTGGCCTTGATTTGGCCTTGATTTTTAAAGACAGGCTCGTTGCTTTATGAATAAACTCAGGATATAGAACATAAACATCTAAAAAATAGGAGAGGATGACTCTTCTCACTCAAGCCCTAGAAGCCAGAAAAGGAGAGGATTAAGATTTTAAAAGAAAAGTCCCAGCAGAGTAGAAGCAAGATGGGGAGATGCTCCATTTAAAACAATCTGAGTTCCCACTTTCCATATCCTCAGGAACGTGATACTCCTGGATCAGCGACAGCCGCGTGGTGTGTCCATGCACATCCTGCCCTACTCCTGGGGTTATTCCGTAGGTCTTCCGCAGACTTGAGCTAAAACTGGAGTCATACACCAGCCTGAGCCCTAGATAAGAGGCAGCCACTGTAGAAACCAGAGACTTCAGCCTCTTCCAGGAACCCCGGGTGGGGTGTTTTCAGAGAAAAGGTCGATCTTCCTCTTTCCGTCCACAGAAAACAACTAACCGTTAAACTACGCTTGGCTACTTTCTAAAGGTCTTTGCTGCAGCCCAAACTTCTAGATAGGAAAATAATACACTGTGAGAGTAGATCTTTCCTCCTGGCTCTGCTAGTTTTTTGCAGAAGGGTTTTCCATTATCAGGATTGCCTGTCTGGGTGCTACGTATTTGCACATTTTGGGCTTCTTTTGGCTTGTCCTTTGCACTCCTGACAGTTGCCTGGACCCCCATCCTGGCGCACTGACCTCCTAACACGCAGAGTTCATTTGCCTTAGCAAAGCTGAGCTTGTGGAAATCTAGTTATTCCCTTCTGACTGAGCAGATGGGAGCATTTACACCTCCTGACATTGGGCTGTGATGTAGAAAGGAAAGCGAGATTCATGAAGCCTGGGAGAAAATAAAGGGGAAAGAGAGCAGGTGTACCAACAGTGATGTTCCCTTGGGAGGAGGCAGGAGTGCATTTCCATCTTGGTTTTGCCAAGTGTGAATGTTTTCAGGACCTGTATCACTGACTAATTAATACTTACATGTAGCAGTCATCCCCCCAAAACCCAACTCAAGGTGGGGATGAGCTGTTTGGGAAGAACTGCTGCAAATAGACTAGTGCAGTAGCCCAAAGAGGCAGGACATACTTCCACATCTGGGTTAGTTACCTTACATTTGGTTGATAGAGGGAAAGTAGTACTTCAGTCTGAAATGGTTTAGTTGCCCACTTTTGTATGAAATAAATTATGCTCTTGAAGCATATTTCTCCCTCCCTGGCTGCAAAGGAAGCCCAGAGGCATTTGCCCTGGGATCTGGGTCATGAGGGGCTACAAAAAACTGTGGCCCTGGAGCCAATCTACCAGTAGATTTCATATACCTCATGACTGAAACACAGTTCTGGGTGTTGAAGATCAAATAATTTTCAAACCTTTAAATTGATGCTTGTCCACAAAAATAGTGAGCCATATTTCTGAAAGTGTTTTTTTGTAAAAAATTGTCAGCTCCACACACTGCCTCAGCAGATATTATCAATAGTGAGAGCCTTTGAATTGGTCTTGGTGAGCAACAGGAATAAGCAAGACCCGAGATGTGAACCATTAGCTGCTGGCCTTTGGGTTGAGTTTTCTAGTTTTTCTCTCAGTGGCAAACAGAAAACTTCTCCAGGAATCAAATGAGAAAGAGAGAGAAGGGCAGTTTCTCCTGCATTTTGGACGAGTGGTAATCTTGCTTCTGTTGTACATAAATCAGATGCAAATTCACTAATGCTAAGCAACTGCACAAATGGGTGACTGAGCTGGGGAGACAATCTGACCTCAAAAAAGCTTCAAGGCTCCTTCAGACAAACATCCATAGACTTGGATGCTTTCCCAAAGTGTAGCTAAACATTTTGCGTTCGCAAAAAAACAAGTTGGAAACATCCCAGGAGGCTTTTTCCTAAGAGGTTTCCGAATGTTGCTGCTCCAATGGGGCTAAAATCACTCTGGGACAACCCTGGCTCATGTTGGGGCAGTTGGAGGAGAGCCGATGGCAGGTGGCAGCAGGGTACCAAACTGGGACAAAAAACAGTCTTGGGATGGGTCTTCTGTATTTCAGCCACATTGTTTCTGGTCCTGAGCAGAGCGAGGGAACCTAAAAAATAATGAGAGAAAGATTCATGCACTAGCAATAGCAATAGCTGTGGCTGGGTGCAGGTGGCAGCCAACCAAGGGCTCTGGCCAGGCTACACGTTTCCATAAGCAGTGGGAAGAGGGACATCAACCAGCTGTGCAAAGTCATGCTGGATGCGGGGTAAAGACAACCTACAGGCACTGCCGTCCCCTGCTGCATCGTGTAGTCAGCCCCTTGATGCCAAGCAGGCATTTTGTATTAGCTGGCTTTGCCGCACATCTAGGTCCCCACCATCAAAGGCAGCACATGTGCCTTCCAGAAGGAGTTTTTTCTCCATCTGTGCTCAGAAGTAAGCTGGGGCAGTGCTGGCAGAGGTGCTGGAAGGGGAATCTCTCTGATTTGGGTGAAGCAGAGATCCCTCACAGCTTGTGCTGCGTACAGGCTGCCCTTGCATTTGCTCCTACCTCCAAATGTTGCAGCCACTGATCCCCAGGCAGTCCCCAGCAAAGATTAGCTTCATTTTACTTGAACAGTTTTTTGGACTGTGATTTCTCTCTGGGCTCAGAGCTCAGCAGTGGACACCAAGGCTCTGGCTTTCCTCTTCCATTGCACACCAAGCAGTTGTCCCCTCCATGGAAGCAGGTTAGCCCCTGGTGAGCAGGTAGCTCCAAACCCCTCACTGTGAGGTGCTGGGACTTCACCAGGCACCCCTTTGCCAAATAAAACCATCATCAAAGTGACCCACACAGTATTTGGTCCCTATCGTGATCATAGAAATCAGGTGGTAGGTAGGAGAACAACATCCCCAAGATGTCCTTGCCCATGGCCATGGTAGGCTTGATCCCTGCAGCTACATGAACCAAACAGTGCCTGGGCTCAGGCTCTGGTCCTTAAGCCACTTGTTTGGTTGGTTGGTTGGTTGGTTTTTGTCAGATCTATAACACTAAATACCCTTAGCCTCTAGAAGACAACAGCCACATCCAAAATGCCTATTCAGAGTGGTCCTTGGCTTTGCTAACAAGTTGTCTATGCCTAGAAATGGCTTGAGAGAGTGCTATTTGACCGTGCCCATGCTAAAAATTTTGCAGTAGGGATGTGTTCTTGTGCCCATTCCTGCATGCCAGGGCTGTTTAATTTACTATATATAGTCATAGCATATGTGTACTTGAATACATTCTCTCTCTCCAGTCTGGTTCAGTGTAGAGGTTTCATGTAGCATACACTATAAAAAGTTTCTTTTTCAGATTTTCATCTTGACATGAAAGTACATTACAACATTTGCCATCAATAAAACACAATTCCTTCCATGTGAAAAGCATTACAGCCGCAGTATGGTTATTGAGTGATGATACCTGGATGACGGAAATACATGAACAGGAAAGTGTACATAGGGAAACTTCAGAAATGATGCCAATTTTTTTAAAGAAACAATGTCTGATAGCAATGCAGATGGGCTTGGAGAATTTAGTTCATTTGTACTCAAAAAAAAAAAAAAAAAAGAAAGGAAAGAGAAAGAGGCTGAGCTGAAAGAGAAATAAAAAGCTTCACAAATGAGTAACTGAGGAGGTTGGTAACCCAGTGAAGACACGTGTGAAGAACAGATTTCTTGCCTCTTGCTCTGTGGTTCAGTCTTGGGCCAAGCCAGTCATGACCAGGCATCAGGGTTTTCAGGAGCTACTTCTGCTCTCAGCCTGTTGCTCATGGCCCACGCAGCATCCTGTGCTGGGAAGCCAGGGACTGAAGACACTATCTTTAATTTTGAATCCTAGAGACAGGTTCTCCAGGTCAGGCTTGAGGACGCTAGGGACCCCAAGTGGGAGACTGCCCCCCCTTATACCATTTACAACTAAACTGAGCAGCTGACTCCAAACTTGCTGAAACAGAGGGAAAAACTCCTGTGACTTTGTAAAGAACTTTGGATCAAGGCCTTCTCCTGAAAATGTGCCGAGCCAGGATCCTTCTACTGGTTCTAAATTTGATTTTTATGAAAATGCTCCCATTAGCACCAAAATAAATGCTAGCTGTGTTTTGATTTTAGCAAAAGTTTAGCTTCAAAAAAAAAACAACCCCATGCTAATTAACTCATTAACTGAACCCATTAAATATACATCTCCAAATTGTCCTGAAAGTACCGTAAATCACCAGCGCTAGGTTCCCAAGATGCAAGGCAAGTTGCTCAGCTTTGGAATGCATAAACATTTAGTGGAAGAAATTGCGACTTCAGAGAAAGTACAAACAAAGCAGCCTGTTTGTTTGTGCGGCTGCTTTCTTGCAGGAGAACAACCGAGAAGCATGGACAGCCTCGAGTGTCCTCCATGGTTTGTGTTTGTCGCTGCGATCCAAAGGGGACAGAACAAAGACTTTCCTATTTATAGCCGAGCAACCGAAAGCAAAAGCGCTCAAG
Organism: Scopus umbretta; assembly: GCA_013400535.1. Lineage (NCBI taxonomy): Eukaryota > Metazoa > Chordata > Aves > Pelecaniformes > Scopidae > Scopus > Scopus umbretta. The sequence goes on along the minus strand of VZTL01068648.1, from coordinate 35,936 downwards.
TGATGAAAAGGCACAGTCTACCATTGTCAAGGTTTCTGAAAAGAACACAAACCATGGTTTATCAAAGAGCAGTAACAAAAAGGATTTTGCTGGGTGGAAAATAAATGATGTTTTTCCATTGAATCCACCATCCCACATAATAATTTTTTTCTGGATTGGTCACACTTCATCAGAGCAGTGATTACAGATGGGGGGGAGGTAGGAGGAGAAACACGTGTCTACGTATGTGTGGAGGAAGTGCTCAGCAAAACCCATGGTCTTATTATTTCCATTTTGCAGGAAATGCCAAGACTACGTGTCAGAGTCAAACTGTTATATGACATCACCAAAAGGGTAGATTTTGATTTAAGGAATAAGATAAGCTTTGCTGTTTATGCTAACAGCTGCTTTTAATGTTTATTTTTTTAAAAAAAAGAAATTATATACAATAAATAAATAGGCTATTTCATCTACTATACCAGGTCTTATTTGACATCTTGCCACAGTATCAAATGACTTCATCTCTCTGCTGTGTTGTATTTACACTACTACTGAGGCATTAGGAAATCAGAGTCACCCAAATACATTATAAAGAAAAAAACAGTTGTAGTGTGACATAAAAATCCTTTTTTTTTTCCTTCTGAAACAGAGTTTTTCTGAAATAAATTATTTTGTTTCAGGAAAGTGTCCTTTTTCATCAAAGCCTTTTTGTCAGGAGGAATAAAAAAGTTAAAGTTTTTTTGAATCATAGTTCCTGAGAAGAAACCATTTTCATGGGTTTTTTTTTCCCAGTTCTAGCTTTGCATCTTCCTTGGTGCTTCCTGGTACTACAGCTGCTGACCAGCATCCCCCCCATCCCAGAAATCAAGTTGTAATGCTTCGAAATCCAACATTTTTATGAAAGTAACTGGAACAAGTAAAGCTTGACCAGGACTTAGCTTATAGCTTATAGCGACTCAGTTTATACGTACCAGTGTTACAGCCTGCTGTGGGAATGCATCTGCTCCACCTCACCACCACCTCCTCCTCTTTATCACAACAACGCTTGTAATTAACCTGCATTGGGCTGTCTTGGGTATGTAACTGGGGTGTGCTGCTGGGAGCTGGCAGCGCTGGAGAAGCCAGAGCTACCATCGGTGATGCTGAATTTAGGAGGCAGGCTGGGGCTTGGTTGTCAGGAGGGGCCATGTCCAGGATGGGAGCAGAGAGGCAGGAAAAGGGCCCCACAAGTGATGGGACTTTGGTGGGAAAGAGCTGAAAAGCTTGAAATGTCCTGTTTATCAGTGACCTACCTCAACAGAGCTAGGCCCACTTAACCCATTTGTGAATTTGGATTTCCAACTGGAAGATGGGACCTGCCACAGTCCCCAAAGGTGAGGACATATTGCCATTGCTAACTCTGGGAGAAAAGTCAAGGATGGGATTGGGATGGGATGGGATGGGACAGAATGGGAGAGGACATTTTGGAAAATCTCAGCCAGACGTCTCTAGGCAAACAATTTGAGCAGAGCTTGTCAAAAAGGGTTGTTTACATTTGTGCATTTGAATATAAAAGAAAGGTAAACAACTTTCAGGGGGAGAGGGAGGAGCTGTATAAATATATATAAATTCAAGTGAAGAAGGCAGGCCCACACTGGGGCATGCCACCTCTACAGTGGCCAATGCTCCCTCCGCTTGCACAGCGCCCAAAGCATCCTTGCAAAAGCCAGTTTTCAGAGGGAATAGGATTGTCTGCAAGGCTCAGATGGAGTCGAGATGAGATTAAAGGAGACTGCAGTCTTAAGGGACATGACTGTCCAGACATGCCTCCTCACAGCCCAACCATATGACAAAGCGAGAGGCAACTCTGCGAAAGCAAAGGCAACAGGTAGTGGACCCCACTGCAGGGACAGGTGGTACCAAGTAGGGGCTTTGCCAAGGTAAAAAAACCCTCTAGTGTAGGGCACATTAAAGGAACTCAATGCATTTACATGCAACAAGTGAACCAATTTAAGAGAAAGTGAAGAGAAAAGAGAATTCACACTCAACCTGACTTACCCGTCCTGCAATTTCATGAAAACTGGAGCAAAACAGTTTAAAATTTACCTTGTCCCTCCCTAAGCCACTTGTGCACTCATTTGTGAGAATGACGTGGATAGGGGGGGTGTGAAGGATCTGGCTTGCTCTGAATCTGGGGCTGTGAGCTGGCTCAGTGCTGAGGCTCCCAAAATCAGATGGGCACAGTTAAACTCTTCGCCACTGCCAAGGGTTAGAGTGGCAGCAACTTCAGAAAAGGCTTGCTAATTCCCTCAAAGCAAACCTCAATTCTTCAGGTTTTGCACCCACTCCACTGTGATCAGGTGGAGCAAGGGTGAACCTGGGCTCAGGAGCAGGAGGCTCTCAGATCCTCTAATGAAAATCACTCTTGTTATCCTTAGATCAAGAAAGGACGTGGGGAGAAGGAGAAAAGAGGTGGTCCATCTGGGAGAGAAGACAGAGATTACAGAAAATAATTGATGCCATATGGGCATAAATTTGCATTTTCTTGCAAATGTCCACAGGACAGAGCCGTAATGGGCAACGAAAAGACGACAATAAAGATGGTTATCAAAAAAAAAGGCATTTCAGTGGTGAAAGCCAGTCTGAAAGGGGACATTTATACTGATAAATTAAACAGTTCAATGGACACACTGATTGTTATTAGCCTGGACTTGCCCTAACAGAATCTTTAGGAGAGGCCTGGGCGAGCTTTTGGCCTGGGCTCCTCCATACAATGCCTGGCACAGCTCTGGAGCCAGCACAGGCCAGGGACTGTTCCCAGTGGGCAGTCTGGATATGACCACCCTGATGTGGAGGCTAAAGTGAATACTGTGGGCATGGCCAAGCCATGCCTGTTAGTCTTCTGTCCAAAGAATAGGCCTTGGTCCTTTTTGGATTTTTTTTGATGTGGCCAAGTATATTAATTTTGTTATCTTTCCAAAGCATTTAGCTGCACCCTATCATCAGCGTGTCTGCGTGCTTCCCAGTCTGTGATGTATTTATCTTTGCAACCCATCTGTAGGTAGGAGAGAGCTATTAACCTTATTGAAGTGAGGGGGATGGAGGCGGAGGGAAGGCTGGCTGCACACCAATGCATGGTGGCAGTCGGCCGAAACTGGCCCGGGGCAAGTTAATGAGGTTAAACATCATAAAGACATAGCGTGGACCTTGAAAATGTAGTATATGCCTGTTTCTTGAATCAGCTCGTAGCTTGCCAGCATGGAAGCTGTGGTGTCATGTCTTCGCTGTGGTTTTGACCCATGCTAAGCAGCGGGGTTGCACCTACCCATGCTATGACCGCACCGGTACTCATCTGGGAGTGTGAGCACACAAACAAGTTGCTGCAGGGTAAACGAGGGCGTGAGCTTTCTCCTCCACCTGCGTACCTGTGCGCGCTTGTTACCCCGAGGTACCGACAGCGGCTGTTGGGTACCAGGTAGCCATCCCCTCTGCTACGGAAGAGCAACCAGGGCACCGGGGGCAAAGAAACGCACTTGCGATGGCGGCGGTGACTCAGTTGGAGGTCCCGCAGTAGCTCACCCTGTGGGAACTTGTTTATATGCTCGTACACAGCAGCTTTCCCCCACATCACCCCAGAAGGCTGCGGCAGAGGCAAGGGTGGAACAGGTCTCTACCGAAGCGCCTGCCTTAACCACCGAGCTGCCCTTTCACGCTCGTCAGTTATTAACGAGCCTATTTCTTAAGCACCAGCAGTGTGTTCATAGCTATTAAAAATATAAAGGAACTGTAAGCTTTGGCTTGCCCTCTGTTCCACCCGTGTCAGATAGCCACTGAAAGGAAGAGGTGTTTATTTGCCTGGAAGTGTGGAGTCTTATGTCAGCTCCCAGTGTAGGAAGTAATTTTGCTGGGGGTCTGATCCTGCTGCAGAGGAAAGGGCTGGTGCTTTTGTTTCTGTTTTACTCTGAGCGTGGTGCCTGCACTCTCGGCATACCTGGAAAATTATCCCGCTTCACAGCCAGCGCTGGTTCCTGGCCACCCCTGCTACACACCAGGCTAAATTGGGAAACTGAACTCCTTTTTTTTTTTTTTTTTTCCCCCCGGTGTACGGCTGGCCTCCCCACCTTGCTGCTCATGAATGCCTTGCTGAGTTAGCTGTGATTTGGAAAATTAATTGACTCGGAGCCTACTGCTGAAGCAGCCTCAAACGCAGAACACCCAAGACGCAGCGGTAGCAAGGTCAGAGGAGGTGGGAAATTTTGCGAGAGAGGTAGCAAGCAATAAGCAGAGCAGAATATGGGCACCAGCAGGGAAATGTAAAAGGAAACCATTCAGATCAGACACAGCCATGGGAGACAAGGCAATGGGAACTTGGGAGGCTTTGGTATTTATTGAGGGAGCTGGCAATGCCTGCGGCAGGGAATGCCCCCAGCTCACCGTGGGAGGTGGGGGGGTCTCCAGAGACCCCTTGCCTCCAGCCAGAATGTGCAAAGAGCACCCTAAGGACCATCTCCTGTGAGTGCAGAGAGCAGCGTCTTTGCTGTGTAAAGAAATCTTAAATTATGTAGTTTATCTCAGGCACACCATCTGCTTGGGAGTCAGCTCCTCGAGATAAAAAAGGAACAAGGGCCGGGTACAGCTCCATAAGGACCTTTCTCCTATGGCTTCAATGCTTTTGCTCTCATTTTATGAATCTTCAGAGAAGAACGAGCTCTCGGAGTGCACCCGTTGTCCATGATGCAGAGAGTACGCCAAAACTTCTGCCTGCCCTGATTTACTGAGGTTCAGCTCTTCAAACGTAGCCAGGGAGTGAAATCTTGTGGAAATCCCTTAGTTATTGAAACGCCTTCGCGGAGCTGCTCTTCAGGGCCCGTCTGTGTGTAACCCTCAGCAGGTCATGCAACGGGATGGTTCAGACATGCAGCCGAGTGCTGGCAGCGTAATCCTTGCCCGTTCGCGGCCAGCTGACGGACAGGGATGATCTGTGAGCGCGCTTTCATCCGCCTTGGCTTCTGAGGCAAGGCGACACAGCCTAAACCCCCCGGTGAATGCCTGCTCAGCTAAATCACGTTAATTCCCATTTGGGGTGGCCCAAGGGCACATGCATAGACAGTTACAGAGGCTCAGCTGATAGAGAAGTGATTTGTTAAGCCGCTGTCACTCCCGCGTGCATTTGAACTTTCCCCGCCTGCACGACGAGGAGGATGCTGACATTTCCGAGCAGCACAGCATGAAGGAAAGGCATTTCTGGGGGTTGAGTAGCTGACATTTGTGAATGCTGGTGCTCATCTTGGTTGGTCCGTGCTGCAGACACCAGGGGAAGTGGAAAAGCACATGATAGGCAAAATCTGGTGTCTTATCCTCAATTTCTTTGGGACCAGGAATTGGAGTTGCTATCTCAGGAGCTGCAGAATACGATGGTGTAGGCTAATGTTGAGGCTGGGGAAGGGATGTTTGCCCAATGGGGAAAAAAAAAGTTCCAATAGATCTGATTTAATTACAGTTTTATATGACTTTGTCACCAAGCAAGTGTCAGCCAGCTTGTCCTCAAAACACCTTGCCATGGTGAATGACACAACTCTTCCTCCAGGGCAGGAATACTGAACCAACCTGCTTCACGTAATCCTGGGAATATGTGACAAAGATGGGAACAGAGCTCTGTTCTCCCCAGGTCAGATGGGCTGACCTAGAAGGTGGCCTGGAATGGAAGCAATGGGGAAAAGCAACATTTCCACCACTCCTCACTTTGTCTGGGTCAAGTCTTCTCCTCGTTTCTCAGGTGTGGGGGAAACTGAGGCATGGGATGTGTGATGGTGTCTCAGTTGGCAATTTCTGCTGATATTCAGCTTGCTGCTGCCTGGAAGCTTTGTGGCATGTTTTAAAGCAAAATTGTGCAAATGAGTTTGGTCATTATTACCATGCAAAAAAAAAAAAAAGACCATTTGTATACAGCTACCAGTTTGCTGAGTCCTAGCGGCTCAAGGTCGCAGAGCACGCCTGTGACAATGCTGGCAATCAAACCCCGCTCCCAGACTCCCCACCTAGTTTCTATTCATTGCTTGTTTAGAGTAATGAAGAGCAGACTGAGAGAATTGGGGTTGTTCGCTTCAAGAGGCTATTATAAAAAAAACCCTACTGCACTCTAATTCTGGCCTGGCCAGTGAAGAGCAAGTTTTCCGAGCATCTTTGCCTTACAGACTTCCCCAAATCTACAATGTTATACAGGTTCCTATTTTATATCTAACCTTTCAAGTGATTAATATCAAGCAAATAACCATTTGATACATTTCTCCTCGCCGCCACGCCTGTGATATCCACAGCAGATCTCTGCCTGGTGAATCTGAAGGGGCAGGCTGGGACAAATAGCCCCTCAAACGCCCAGGAGCATCGTCCTCTTCACTTTCCCAATTGATTTCCTCATGAACAGCCTATGCCAAAGCCTTTATGAAATTCAAGTCTGGCTTCACATTTCATTGAAAAACCTTTAAGAAAAGCCATTTTTCATACTTAAGACTTTTTCAAATCTCCTCTAACCAGTTACATTCTGCATTGTATCTTTTGAATCTGGCCATTGTCCAACGACAATCCTTAAAATCCCTTTACAGTTTTAAAGGAAAATACAAGCCCTCATTTACCACTGGATCCAGCCTGAAAATAAAAGCTTAATGCCTTGACAGGCCTGGATATTTTTTTGGGTCCTAAGTCTGATTTATGGTGGTAGCCAGCAAACCAGGCTGGTGAAATATTTGCTGCTGCTCGCAGGGATCTGGAAAAATGAAGTGTGAAGTTCTGAAGAGAGCAGGCAACAGTTCTCCAGTCACTAAACACTTCCAACGAGTTGGCAGCGGAACAGAGCTGTGGTCTGAAAGATGAACCTCAAAGGAATAGGGGAGGGGAGCAGTACTGCGCGCAGTGTCAAAATACTGCTGCAGCCTAAAGCTTTCCATACATTCCTGACATCGAGAGGGAAAGAGAAACATTTTCTTCATTATTTATTTATTCTCTCACTCTTTTTTTTTTTTCCTTCCCCCTGCAGGGGTTTCACCCAAAGTTGGGAAAAAAAATTAAAAGCAACAACAGGAGCATAGGAAGCTGCTTAAGCCCATCGTAAAACTGCGCTGGTTAAAAAAAAATATATATATCATCCGGTTAGGGGAAAGCGTTGCTTGTGCTTTGCTTGTCGCAGAGCGATCTCAGTGAGCGAGGCTGTGGCGAAGCATCTCTAGCCTTTCGAAGTGCCAAAGCCCTGCCATCTGTGGGCGTGGGAGCTGCGATTTTCATTCCCATGAAAAGGGAATTTCCTAGAGGTAAAAGTGAGGTGGGGATTTTTCAGAGCGTTCTTGGAATGAATCACCCCTGCATACGTTTGCCAGGTAAAACATGTGGCTGCTTCGCTTTATTTTCTTCAAAGGAAGTTAATATTCATCCCTATCGTGTAGATCATACGGAGACAGAGATAGGCTGATAAATGAGGTGTATTTCAGTATTTGGAGTTTCAGTGATCTGCTTTAGCCCCTATGAATTAACTTGGTTTCCAGTGCTCACGCTGAATAAAAGGGCCAGCAGTGGGAGAGCTTATTGGGGCCGTAAAATGGGGATGAGCCATCCCTGAAAAGCTTTCTTTGCTTGCTGGCAGCTCGGAGGGCTTGTCCCTCTCCTTCTTAACCATATCTTAATCCTGTCCCAACAGCTGGGCACACCATCAAATAAAACATCCTCTCCTGTCCCCCCTTGCCCGGCAAAGCCCACAGAGGTTTTATTGCCCCCAGGCCCAGGAGAAATGTGGTTGACTTCACCCATCAGTCGCACTGATGCACGTCTAAATTAACCCTCTTGGCTTTGACGGTTACTTGAAAGTGACAGCGGCAAAAGCAGGGAAAATTTATTCTTCACGTTCATGGAAATGAGGACAGGATTATTTTTATTTGTTTGATTTTTTTTCTTTAAAAAAGAAAAAGAAGGCGCACTAACCAGTTTGGTTTAAAGCTGTCCAAGGTCAGAAGCCGGGATGGTATAACAAAGTGCTGCTTGTTTCCAAACACAAGCTTTTGGTTTGGGGAGGAACAACGGCACGTTCTGGTTGTCTTTAAAGTTGGGGAATGTTCTGCCTCTGCCGCGGCACGGACTGGGGAGCAGCCCGGGTACCAGCCTGCAGCCTCCCGCCCCAACAGACAATGTGTATTATTATTATCATTTATTTTTTTTTTTTTCCTCGTTGTTATGAAATGGTTCCCTTTAACAGTAGAAGCATTTACGGGACATGCTCACGGACAAACTCATCCGTACCACAGCCGTGCAGCCCCAAACCCACACTGTCTGTCATGCACAGGCACACTGTGCCACCCACGCTCCGGCACAGCCGCGACGCAAGCAGGGCTCAGCACTCACACAGGCTCACACAAACTGAAACCGACGGTCGCTGCCGTGCACCCACGCGGACGGAGCCAAAACAGGCCCCTTCAGTCTCACACGTCCTTCCCCTCCACCCGCCCCGCCGCCTGCAAACATCCCGGCATCAAAGGGGAGAAAAATACAACCTGAGCTGCTCTGGGTTTTGCAGTGTTTGTCTCATCCAGGAGCTGCTGGAGAGGTCAGCCCTTACACTCCTGTCTGGGAATCAGTTGGTTTTTATTTCACAAGAACTCAGCAAAATGCTGAATAAATCCCACTCCCCAAAGAATGGGATCTTCTGGGCCTCTTACTCTCCATCAACTTCTGGTTGTGCAGGACTACTAAAATCCTGGTGGTCACCCTTTGCTATTTTAGCAGCCGGAGAAAGGGGCTGTTTTTTAAAGTCAGCCTTAGAAACATGACTTGTGGCAATAAAAATCTCCCCTGCTTGTTTTGGGGGGCGAGTCCAATGAACTTTGTGCCAGGGGATGCTCGTTAGCGGATTCTGCAGGGCACGGGTGCAGTCGTGGGATGCGGTGCAGCAATGTTGTCCTGTCTGGTGGCCACATTGGCCTTTCCGCATGATAACCCAATACTTTTCCAACCACTTGACTCAGAAAGCAGTTGCTGATGCTGACGAGCAGCAGGGCACTGCGGTGCCACGCTGTGCATGCTGCTGTGGTGTCTTTTGAGGGAGCCCCCCAAGATGTGGTATGGGGTCTGTGAACCCCTCTGGATACATCCCTACAGCCACCCCTGTGAAAAGGCACATTGGGGCATGGCACCGCTGCCCCAGGAGCACCTCCAGGCTGTAGGGTGCCCCTATCCCACCAGCACTGCCTGCCTGAGGGGCTTCTCGGGAGACCCGCTCACTTACCCATACCTAATCCCAAGCCTTCCACACCCACTGGGTTTCTCTTCTCTCTCCAGTTTTGCTTTTCTCTCCTCTCCCCCCTTCCGAGGGCTTTGGGGCCCCTTTCACCCCCCCCATTTACAGCTTCTGAGCTGTGGCATGGTGGTTCCCAGCTCTGGGAGGGCTCCAACAGACCATTCACCTCATGGTTAGTGAGCTCCCCGCAGCTCCGGGGACAGGAACCCACTTCCCTCAAGGTGGCCTCAGGACCCGGCACTGATGGAGGTAGGCAACTACCCCAAATAGCATCAAGGGGAACCAAGTGGCTTTCTGTGCTAGACAACCTCAGCAGGCACCTAAACACCTCTAAAAGTGGGGTCCCAGGCTTCAGTAAAGCAGCAATAAGAGCTGAAAGGGTGCTGCGAGCACCTAGGAGGCTGCACAGTCCCTCTGTGCGCAGGGAATTGGGGCACGTCCATCCCTGAAACAGAGGGGATTCAATCCTGAGCCATCCACTTCCCACACCATCATGTTCCTGCAAAGCATTTCTGCAGTGCTTTTTGGACACCAAATGCATGGCAGTAACAGCCCTTTACCTCAATGCACCATTTCTGGAATTCATGTCCCAAATGATAAAAAACACACAAAAAATTGCTCACGTGTGCTTTAATTTTCCCTCTCTACTGGCATTATCCCAAAGTGCCTCATAAGCTTTGCAATTCAAGTTTCATTTCTTTTTCCTGCTGCAAGGGGGTGGCCATCATGAAGGCAGAAAGTGGCCAAAGCTGATGTCCATAAGAGGAAAGGAAGCCTCCTACATTGAATTAAATCTGGATGGATAATTCAGATATGAAGACTATTGGCTGTGCTGTTCAGCCTTGTAGCTCTGAACTGTATTTTTGGCTAGCTGGTTTGGAGTTGGCATTTTTTTTTAGTAGCTTTAAATGTTGGGGTGACGCTCTGCCCTCTGTGCTAGCGTTAACCTGAACTTAGATTGGGCTACAGACCTGTTATGTTGATAACACCTGATGATATGATATGATATGATATGATATGATATGATATGATATGATATGATATGATATGATATGGAGTTGGCAGTGCATGTGCACAGCCCTGAAGGCCAGTTTTATCCTGGGCTGCATAAAAAGAAGTGTGGCCAGCAGGTCGAAGGAGGTGATTCTGCCCCTCTATTCCACTCTCATGAGACCCCACCTGGGGTACAGAGTCCAGCTCTGGGGTCCTCAGCACAAGAAAGACATGGACTGGTTGGTGTGGGTCCAGAGGAGGACCACGAAAATTCAGAGGGCTGGTACACCTCTTCCTGGAGAAGAGAAGGCTCCGGGGAGACCTTATTGAGGCCTTTCAGTCCTTAAAGGGGGCTTATAAGAAAGATGGGGACAGACTTTTTTACCAGGGTCTGTAGTGACAGGTCAAGGGGTAATGGTTTTAAACTAAAAGAAGGTAGATTCGGACTAGATATAAGGAAGAAATTTTTTATGATGTTTTTACAGTGTTGAGACACTGGAACAGGTTGCCCAGAGAAGTTGTGGATGCCCCATCCCTGGAAGTGTTCAAGGCCAGGTTCAGTGGGGCTTTTAGCAACCTGGTCTAGTGGAAGGTATCCCTGCCCACGGCAGGGGGGTTGGACTGGGTGATCTTTAAAGGTCCCTTCCAACCCAAACCATTCAGTGATTCTATGATTCTATGTTAGCTCATACCGTGCCTGGGTGACACAAGTGCAACTCTTCTGTCTTTTACTAGAATTGCTCTATTTTAATTTAATGATTAATGGTAAAAATATCAGCAGGGTTGGAAGAACTGCGTTGCTGTGTGTGTACCCCAACACAAACTGTCACTGCATGCATGATAATCTTAGTAAACTGCTAAAATTTGTATGTGGAGAAACAACAAATAATGTTTTTCTCATGGAGCCCTTGGGGCCATCAGGCATACTATGAACTACCTGGCTCTGAGTAGACGGGAAATTAAATGCTGTGCTTGAGTTTGGGGTTTTTTGAGAAGTTTGAAGGGAACGTTTTTCCGAGAAAAGGTTGGAAAAGGTCTTTTTCCTGTGAACAATTTCCAGTAGAAGCACTCCTGGCCTCCCTTGTTTGGGACGTCGGACCTGAGCCTCACCCCAAAGAAAGACCCTTTTGTTGAGCAGAACAATGCAGCCATGCGGGGAAGCGGGATCAGCTCCCACTCGCAGGGTAGGGTTTCTCTCACCTAACTTTAGCTGTCTAAAACCTAGGTGTCTAGTCTAAACCCGTCATTCAGCCTTCCGCTAACGACCCTGGGGAGATGGAGGCACCTTCTCGGGGGCCGTTCACTCCGTCTTCAGGCAAAACAAATCACTCTCGAGAGGTGGCCGGCTATCCCATGGCTGGGGGGCAGCCCGCAAGACGGGCTCTGCACAGACCGCTGGCGTGGCGGTGGCTAATTAGGTGAGATGAATCCCACCCCAAGGAAACTGAGGTAGCTAATGAGTTGCTAGAGTATGTGTTTGCGGAGAGCTTGCCCACACAAAGCATGACCAGGCTGAGGGCCTCTGGGTAGCTGTAAAAGATGAGGACTGAAAAGCTAAGTGTTGCAAGCAAGTCTTTTCTTATTATTATAGTCATACCCTGCAGCTTTGCTGATGATCATCCACTGCATCAGCTTGTTGCATCTCATTTTACACCTAAATGGTAAGATATCGGGGAACTTCAAGATATGGGAGAAATCAGCTCATGCCTTAACCTGATTTTTTAAGCATCACTATGATAAAAATTAAGGAATAATGCTGTTTTCTTCTGAATTCCTGCAGAGAGTATTCCTACTAGATTCAGTATCTAATCCCAAATAAAACCCTTAAGTTTTGCCAATGGCATCAATAGGATAAAACCTCACTGCAAGTACAAAATGACTTGATTTTTTTTTTTTAAATTTGCATCTAAAAACATGTAATCCCACTACTTCTTGTTGAAACAGGATTAAGCACTTTAGCAGAGATCTGATTTTTTGGTGGTGTTTTTTTTTTTTTTTCCCCTCCATAAGTCCGTGTTAATCTAACCTAATCAAACACGCTTGCCTCGGACAGATGTGTCTGCTTTCACCACGTCGGGAGCTCTGTCTTTCGAGTCCAGGGGCACGCAGGATTTAACAAGCAGCCTGTCAAGCATTTGTTAGTTCTTCTAAAAGGTGATTATTGCCAAATGCACATTCTCGGTGGCTCATTAAATGCTTTCACGTGACAAATCCATGCCGCATTTTGTATGTACGAACCTGGGGCTGTCACCATGTAGAACAAAATGCTAAATATTTACTGGCAAGGCAAGCTACAAGTTTAAATATTTATACCAAGGTACGATAAAAAAGTACCATAAAACTGATGTGTTATATAGAATTTATGTGTTGTAATGGCCAAGGCCGTTACAAAAAGATGTGCTATTTCACAATTATGTTATGTGTGGAGATTGCAGTGTTTAGGTGCTTAATTTACTACTATCTGGCCTTTGCCATTTGTTCGACTCATTAATCTGTCAGGTGAAGGAGTCCTAATTATATTTCTTGTAACCTGGCAAACTACAGAGAATCATGCTCATATGGGGAATAGATCTTGAAGATTTACCGGTCTGCGGCTAATGGTCCCACAGGGCTCGAAAATGGAAAAAGTATACACAAGAGCAGAAAATGTTTATAAGGGAAATCTGTCTTCCTAATTATCATGCTGAATGTATCCTATTGTGCTAAGATAAGAGGACGATAAGCAATGGTTCATGTAAGACTACTCACAGGACGCTTTTGATGCAGTAAGTGATTTGGCTTTGTGCATCCTGTGCATGCATCCTGAAATTCAACATCCGATCGAGGTGACACGGAGCCTGTCTCACCCTGCTGCTGTCCCCCGCTCTGCCGCTGTGCCTGTGCGCCTGCTGCCAGGTCCCAGCCAGCACCTTCAGCGGGATGAGTTCTGATGAGTTCATGAGCAATGAGTTCATGAGCAATGGGTCCTTTTTTCTCACTTTTACAACTGTTTTGCATGGCCACAACGCTAAAGGTTGATGGGGAGTTAGTAGAGATAAGAAGCAGTTAGCTCAGGGTTAAATAGTAACCTAGCATGAAAGGGTGCGACCCAAATTTTGCTGTTCCTGGCTTATATGGACTCTCATGGTCCGCATCTGCCCTTACAATAAAATGTCCCAACCCACCAGCCCCAAGCTGTGGTATCCTGGGGAAATATCCATGCAGCTGCCTTTTCTTCTGCTAGACCTCCACTGCTGGCCACTGTCGGAGGCAAGATATTGGACTAGATGGATCTTAGACCTAACCCAGTTATTTATATTTAAGCCCTATATATAACAGTCTTTTTTCCTAGGTGAGGTACTCATGGGCAGCGTCCTTTGCAAGTTCAATAGCAAAGCACAGGGCTTATAGAAAGAAGCTAAGAGAGGAAAGTGAAGGAAGTCAGGATCAGGAGGACATCTGGACTTCTGGATCGTCACTTGTGATCTTGGACTATAACAGCATCCTCTCCCTTGTGTTTTTCTNTATAAACACCCTCCCCCCCCTTTTTTTTTTTTTTTTTTTTTTTTTTTTTTTTTTATGTATATTGCTTGACACTGCAGACACAGGTGCTTGTGAGCGGGTGAGATTGGCAAAATTTCAGGTGATCCTAGAAGTAGACCATGACACCTACCACAAAAGAATATAAAAAAAGCCCCAACATTGAGACTTCTGGGAAATTCCTTCCTGGCCACAGCTGTGACACGCAGTTTCGCTCTGAGGAGCTCAGAGTTGTTTTTACAGTCAGCGATGAGCATATCACGCTGAGCGCGGAATGGAAAACAGGTGCAAGGACTTGTGCCTTCAGCAAAAGTGACCCTTTTGGGGGTGGGAAAACCTATTTCTCCTCCAATATATCGAAGTTATATATTCACACAGCCTGTTGTAGACAGCTGTGGAAATCCCTGCCTCAAAGAACTTGCTGTCTAAATCTTTTACTGTGATGTGAATAGGAAAGTGAAAATATGTAGTGTCTAATACACAGATTTTTTTTCAAAAGAGCTTTTGGTGTAAAGCCTGTGGACTAGACGTTCAGCCAATACAAACTGAGGTACAGAGATACTGAATTATTCCATTTTATACCAGTGAAGGGTCTGACTCTATTATTCTCTATAAACTTAAAGAGTTTGATCAATGTTTTCCTCTGGCTCAGCATTTGATTAATATCACGGACTAGCCCATAAAACAGACTTTGGAAACTGCAAGATGTGATCCATTTAATCAGTTTGTCAGTTTTATTTTGGAGACTTAACGGAAAAACAAAACCCTCTGCATAGCTATTGATTTAATATGCTTTGCCTTATATTCCCATGAAGGCAAATGAATAAATATTTCTGATGCATAAAGTGCTGGAAGAGCATTATCGCTATGCTGAGGAACGAGTCATGTGAAAGGACTGTAACGTGTACTATCAGTGTATTGTTAAGTCCTGTCAAATGCTAGCAGTGAAATAGATACTAAAATAACATTAATATGAAAATAAATGCAGAAACATATGCTTACATTCACACAAACAGACTTCTGGGAGCCTTTTGCACCATGTCCGTTTTCAGAGCTATTTAAAGACACCGTTGTTCCTCCAAAACCAGTTTTTTTATCTTCGGCTGATATGAAACTGGATATGCTAGGTTGAGGCTAATCTAAAGAAGTGTTTAGTTGGGTGCAGGTGCTTCCAATGGTTTTAGAGGAGAAGCAAGTGAATCTGCCAGACAGCAGAGAAAATCTCGGCTAGCCCAACATGGCTTTCCATGAAAATGGGAAAGTTTTAAATGCACCAATGTATGGAATAGCCATATCACTTTAAAGGCTGAGCTGGACTCCAGTCGGGATGCCTACGATGGGATTCATGTCACCATCTTTATATGCCACAGAAATCTAGATCTCTGCTACGCCTGAGACAGTCCCTGCAGAGAAACTGGGGCAGTGGAGTTGAATCGAGTGCTGTTTTTTTTTAGGTGAGATGAGTTTTGCTGCTGATGGGCCCCTTCCTCTCTCGGGGCAGGATGGAGAGCCCAGGAAGGTTCCTAGCTCGAGTGTAGTGTTTACATTTGATCAGAGTGTTGCTCCTTCTAGAGGGAGGGATATGAAGAAATAAATCAATGAGAGAAAATGGATGAAATCAGTTGGCAAGGTATAGCAGTACCAATACTAAAAACAATCCCTACTTTTTAAAAAATTGAGCTGTGGACATTTCTTACAGTTTATTCTACCTTAACTTAAGGTGGTTGGGGATGAATTTTTACATTTATGTCACAAAAACATTTTTATAATTACTTTTGACATAATCCTATTAGCCTATCTAAACTTAAACAAGAGTTTCCATGGGTTCATACTGGTTTAATGTCGTCATTAAAATAACGTAACTTCTGATGGAAATTCCTCATGCAAGATTATTGCACAAAACCAAAATTTTTGTTGATTACTGAAGGTAAGCCCAACAAGTTCTGCTTAAATATCGGGTCTTTTTTTGTCCTGTAGCTTAATTTATTGCCTGTGCTGTCCCTGAGTTGTGTTTCGTGAACAGGTCTTCCAAACCTCCCCCGTGAGACTTGTCGTAATTTATTGGTGCCTACCAAAGCCCAGGGCCGCGCTACTGAGAGTAACAATGGCAGGAGTGAACAGGCTACGTGGAGTGAGCAATGCTCGTTTTAGATGACCGCGAGGTGGGCACAGCTGAGCTGGTGATCCCAGGCCACCTGTATACTCCACAGAAAAAAAAGCAATCACTTCTGGAAGGAATTTTCTACCTAATTTAGGTATCTGCTTTAGCATAAGGTAAATTGGGTATTGCCAGCTTCTCTCCACTGTCTGAAAAAATGGTCTAGGATGACTAGGGTTAAAGATTGCACTGTAATGAGATCACGTTAGCCCTACCACTTGTTACTGTGGAATTAATAATACTCCTGTTAAGGTTTATACCTTAGTAGCGTCCAGGCATCAAGCTCCAGTGATATCAGTTGGGATCTAAATAGAAATTAAATGCCCACATAATTCTGGATCTGGTCCTATGTAGCTTCTAAAACTTCAAAGATGGTATACCTTAAGATTAGAAATTATGATGTCTATTTGTAAATAACCTTGTGTAACTCTTTCTAGAGCATGCTGGAGCAAAAATCACATATATTGGTAGCCAGATCTTGCATCTTATGCCTAGTTAATTTATTTTCCTGTGAATTCAATGTGAATTGTGCAAATGAGAATTTGCATTCACACTAGTGCAAGTCATCTGCAGCTGAACAGTTGCTCAAGACAGCATAAGGTTTTGATGTGTCTCAGTTTATAATTTTAAACCTGCCTTTTGCCAAAAGGTGTTGGGAATCAAGAAAAGAACAGGAAATTCTGTATTAGACAGTGTGTTCATACCCTTCCTTACATTTCCTGACAGTAAGAAGTCCAGACAGCTTTCTGCATTAGAAAAATTCCAATCTCCTTTTGTTGCGCTGCTGATTGAACAGGATGCAAACTTGCTCGCTGAACAACTTTTTCATTTTGGATGGGTAGGGTGTGTCTGACTTCCCTGCTAGCGACAAGGACGCGCTTATTGGAGGACAGTGCTGGTTTTCTTCTGGCTTGAAGAAATGCTATTTTACCTTCTCTTCATGCAATTGTATGGGCCCCTTCACGCCTGTATTCCATTTTGTGTGATCGGAATGAAGAAGTAGACCCATGATTCCCTGCACAAAGGTCTCACGCTCTACAAATGGTTTTGCGTGGAAGAAAAACAGATCCCTGGTAGATGGGCAGCAGGAAACGCTTCCTTTTTGCCAGTGGCTAAAACCCTGTTGTTTGTTACACCTGCATGCTGGTCTGTTTAAATAGAGAAAACCACCATCAAATACAGGAAACGCTTACTCATTTTGCCCTGCCTGTCCAGCTCTGGTGTGTATCCTATGTGAGCAAATACTTTTGCATCTAAATTCTGCCATGGTTTTACTCCTGAAGAGCTGTTGCTGTCCCCATCACTGATAGCAGCACTGAGAAGCCATAGCCATGACCTCGTATTACGCAAAAACAAGACAAAAGGTTTCTCTTCGCTCTTGGCTCAAGTTTCAGTGTGCCAGGGCAGGCTAAATGAGTGGATCGCTATCTCAGCACATTTAATCATCAGTTAATTGTAAGCAGTTGTTGGGCAGATGGAGGAGCCTCCATCAGCAAGGTCGGAGCGCGGGGTTGCTGTGTGGTGTCACGCAGAATAAACCTCATCCATGAGTGTCTCAAAGTCCAGACATTTATAGAAAGAGGAGAAGATTCTTCTCCCCTGATGGCTTTACCCTCTTGTCTGGCTTAAGTGAGAAATGAAGTGCCAAAACATACTGCACGTAGTTCCACCAAGTAGGAAAAGGTAATGTTCAGCGTCATGTTGGGTTAAACAGGGAGGATGTGCTTAAACCTGCAGTTACCCAGTTGTTTTCATTGCTGACATGTAGTGCCCTCCAAAATACTTGTTGCTGTCAACACCTTTCACTAGAGCAGGGTTTTCTTATTGTCCTAGTGTCGCACTACAAGGAAATTAAATGTTTTCCTAGCGCAATGTCATCACAGGCATCATGACTGTCATTGCCATGCGTGTGTTACGTGATTGCAGCAGGAAGGAGAGGTGGACCGTGAGGAGATGTCCCACTGATGGGGTGGTCTGGGCTAGGGACAGGACGAAGTGTGCCTTAAATCAGAAGGATCACTTTCCCTGAGTCCTGAGCAGCTCTTTAATACATTAAAGCAACACTGCCATAGTTTAGGACAGAAAGTGAAATTTATCGCCCTATTAGATTAAATGACATAGGAATGTAAAGTAATTAAAATGTAAGCATACAACTTAACACCCTTTTCTCATGAGCAGTTGCAATATCTAAAATTATGAAAGAAAAACAATTGCTTCTTTTTTTTTTAAATTATTGCTCAGCATTGTGAGCAAAGGAAATATTTAAAGATAAAAGTTATTTGATTTATTTGATTTGAAGCAATCACGCCCAATCCAACAGCACCGAGCCGTGAGATGCACCATTCTGGGGTGCACAAAAGCTCCATTCAGACTCTGGAGGTTGAATGCCACTTCATACCTATGTGGGATAAAAATTTCCAGTGAAATGTTAATAGGGTGGCACACCCAAAAGCAGCAGTTTATGGGACCCGATACGATCACAGAACACGATCTGCACAACAGAGAAATCACCCGATATTAAAGAGCACCCGAGCACCATGGAAGAAACAAGGGCTGGTTCAAGCAGTGCACGTGTGGATTCAGGAATCTGACCCACTGCAGGGAACCTTCACGATACATGATCTATTTATTTGAAATTGTTGTGCTAAAATTCATTATGTTCACTCTAGTCTCTGTAGCTCTGCACTCAGCAGTTCTGTAGTTTTAGTTAATCTGTCTCCGTTCTTGTTTGTCTGAAATTATGTTGTGTATGGCTCAGATTTTTATTATCCCCTTTTCAACCTAATGCTCTACTACCTGTCTTGCTCTTTTGCCTTTCTGTTCAGACTTGTTTAATAATAATTATAATATCTGAGCAGTGAAATGTAAGTTGACTAGATTGCTCGAACTGCTATTTTAAATTAAAAACACACAATAAATTCAATATTTTTTCCTCCTATTTCCTCCTACGTATGTCCTCTATCTTCTATTTCCCATAGCTGCTCAGAACTGAACTTCCTGTGCTTTGGTAAGCCACTGGACCAATTCCTTTAAAATTCATCACTGTATTTATCTTAGAGCTAAAGATGTGTGTACACTCAGGAAATATTTTTACTTGGTATTCTCTTTAAGTGCTTTTTGCTGCCAGCTGTCCAGACAACGTCTTGTTCCATAATCCTAATTCTACCTAATTCCACGTTTCTTTATTTCACTTGCATTTGTCAAAGGATTTCTTGAGTACCAGTGGGGTTTTTTGGGCACAGAAATCATTACAGGAGCAAGTTTGGGTATTTCAGAGCAAAACAGCTGCTTGCATTTCTTTGTTTCTATTGCAGTCAAAGAAACAGGATTTTGTAGGCATATTCCTTAGTTAAACAGGATTACACCCAAGAAACAGAAAAGTTTCTTCCAATAGAAACAGATCTGCAAGAGTCCAGATATTAACTAACTAGTCAGACCAGGGCAGCCATCCTAGTTTACATGTATTGTCTTTGGATGTGATTTTCTCACTCGCTTAACTCCCATAGTTCCCACTGACTTTGTCTGGACTTTTGGAGGCTCGTTATTCTACAGATGAGGTTGGGACATTTCTGTGGTTAGCCAGCAAATCTACAGTTCTCACAAACGTATCAAACAGTTTGAAAAACTGTTATACTTCATGCTTCGGGGATTAAAATGTCTTTCGTTTTTGAAGCCTCGGTGGCAATCCCTAGAAGGAGGACAGAGGTTGCTCCAGCTTTGTGTGCTTCAGGACAGCTACACCTCTCCTAGAAGTATGTGATGCTGACCACTGCCTAAGGCAGGACCTCTGGTCTTTAATGCAGAGCAGCAATGCTTATGTACTTGATATCAGTCTGTACATGCCATATGTCCAGACAAGTACATGGGGAATATGTTGCTTTCCTAAAGAGGAAGCCTGGAAGGAAAGAACCTCTCCTGCCTTTCTGCCAATCCCCCGCCTCTCGGTGTAGAGGCTTAGAAATGATAGAAGTCCCCAGATAATTGCCCATTCCAGCCCAGGATTTTTTGATATTCAGCTTTACAAGCATCCCTCATTGCAGATCGCAGCAGCAAGCAGAGTGGCAATGCGCCCGTTCTGAATGTCTCCTTCGATTTTAGTTCATGTCTGAATGTGTGATTATTTCTTACCAGAAATAATTATGTGGGAACAAACAGTATCTCTCTTCAGCTGCTGTTCCCATTGTGCATTGGCTGGTGGAGCCACTGTTGGGCTAATGTATAGTTCCTCCCTCAAGTATGTGATCCCTGGTAGTGCCAGACCAGAGTGCATCAGGGAAACCTCTGCTACAGGACGTGGTAGGCTGCAGAGAGGGATTACGTTTCTCTCCATCGGTCCATTTGGATTCATTGATAAGGAATGGGTTTGAGCAACATCATCATCCAGACCTGTTCTACCTCCTTCTGCCACTAAGGCTTGACATTTCTTCCCTTTTGTCCTCACCCAGAGGTAGCGACATAATTCAACCAGAACAGCTTTAGTTTGCAAGGTCTGTTTGCTGGTGATAAATGGTATGCATGATGGATGGCTGTGGTCTTGAAGATGATTGAGGTGAACAGCAGGGTACTGCATGGATTTGTGCTAGCAGCAACATTATTTAATACTTTTATTAACGATCTGGAAGGAGGTGTAACCAAGTACATTAACTGGAGCTGCACATGACACTGAGCTGGAAAGAACTGTAAACCAAGTGAAGACAGAGAAATAACACTAATGGAACCAGAGGTTAGAAATATGAGCAAGAAACAGAATGAGATTCTGTCTGGAAAAAGGCAAACTAATAAATCTGGGAATAATAATCCAAAAGGAGGGCGAGAGATCTGAAAAAACACTGATGTTCTAAAAGATCTACTAATGGTGGTTAAGAGTAACTAGGAAATGGTTGTACGATGTAAAATGGCGGAAAAAGGCAATTCTGGTTACAGAGTAAATCCAAAGGTATCTTGCTCTGGCACAAGGGCTTGTCCCTCCTTGTGGGTATGTCTTTCCACAGTACTTTGAGCCTTTACCTCCAAGCTTTAACTGTGAGTAGAAGCCCACAAGTAGAGAAATGTCTTTAGAGCCAACTCTTCACATAAACACAGATCTGGAGGGCATCCTCTGGACGGTCCAGTCCTGCATCTGCTCATTGTGGGAGCAGTATAGGTCCATGATGCTCTACTGTTCTCGCTGCTCAGCCCTTCTACAACCCTACTAGGGTGATGAACCAGGGCTTATCTGATGGTAATTTTGATGACCGGCAGTTTCAACATGAAGGACAGAAAAATGCGAAGGACCACAAGCTAATCCCAACAAAATGAAATGAATGGGTAAGGAGATGAAGATGGGATTTTTTACACAGAAAAATCCAAACAAGATAATAAATGTTCAGTGGGACCACTGCTATTCTTTTCACTCAATGCAATTAAGTTGTCGGTACCATTTTCTGATACCTCTAATATTTGTGTCAATTAATTCCATAGCATAAGTTGAAATCAATAGGCAGTGCCACGTGGAAATGGGTATTTGCCAAAAGAGGACTTAGAAGCACTGTAGAAATCCTCAGGTGGGACTAAACAAACAAAAAGATTACTAAATATCAAGATTTTTCCTAAAATTATTTGTGTATGTCTTAACAGCATGTGGTCATTGCACTCACCAAATCAGCAGCATGCTGATGTGTGTGCAAAACTCAGGGGTACGATGAAATGTAAAGGTAGGTGCAGCAAGCTAGAAATCTGTCCCTCATGTACTAACTCGAGGGCAACCATCCCTCACCAGTGAGAGCTGTTAGGGATGCTGCAAAAATCGCTTACTGGGACTGCAAGCGCAGTGTAGGCACAGGGGTCACTGCCTGCTGTTCTTGATAAATGCTTCGTGCTGGGCACTTGGTGCTCTGGAAATGGAAATGAAATTATTTAAAGTGGTAACTTGTTCTTGGTATCAATTATAAGATGGATAAGATGTGTGTGCAAGAAATACAGCTGCTATCAGCTGCTTCTCCAGAGGAATTCTCTGTTGGCATGCAGAGCTGAGAATGGTACAAGCCAGGAGTTCCTGCTTTTCATAATGAAAACTTATGATAGTTTCTGCTCCAGGCCCTAATTAGTGGTAGAACTGGTTGTACACTTGGCCCGTGGCATTATTCCTTGTGGAAAGGTTGTCTTCTCGTGCTAGAGCCCATCTGGGTTGCTCCCAACCATCCAGCAACCTGAGGCATAAGGCAAGTCAGAGATGGGATCCATGAACTCAAATCCTCTGCTTATACAAATGCCCCTTGGACACTGTAGTATCTCAGAGATTTTTGTTTTATTTTGTTTTGTTTTTCTTTTAAATGCTGATTATTAAGCAAGCTGTGAGAACAAGAGGAAGGGTACATTTAGCTTACAAACAGCTCTTACGTTTCCTCATCAATCTCCTCACCATCCTGAGGATTGAGAAGAATTAGGAAAATGTCTATTTAGCTAAACAGAACCCAAGTCTATTTTGACCTGTAGGAGAGAAACAGAAGGACCAAGCTGCAACATATATCCACATAAATTGATATGTGTTCATTAACTGAAGCAAAGTCTTTTATATAGTGAAAGCCACTTACTCTCCTGCACCCTATGGTACCTCCACTGCAGGCTGACGAATTGCTCCGACGTTATAAGAGTAAAAAAAATAAACCCATCTAGCCCCGAGTATGTATCATCCGCTTACTCACAGGGTGGAAATGCAGCTACCTCTAGGGTGGAACAGAGAAACCACCCCTGTGAGCTTCACTGCAATATTCACTCTCCAGGCTGGAGCTTTTTATAGCTCTGCTCCCAAACCCATCATTAAAAATGTTAAGTTATAAGGAGCTGTGTTAGTGTCAGAGTGCAACTGCCTGTACAGGAATACCTTTGTAAGAGTATTTTCCTTCAGTCAAATCTCTTTATTCCTAGAAGTCCTCTGATACAGATATTAAACTATTTCAGTGCTGTTTGTAGCAACATAATAATTCCAGGAAAAAAAAAATATAGCAACTGTATGAAACACCTGGGTATATCATATGTTACTAATTTTGATTAACCATTTCAGTCTGTTGTAAACAAGAAGGCCAGTTAGAAACAAGCAATGCAAAAGGTCCAGTATTGGACCACAGTTGTTAAAATAATCTCCTATCCAGTTATGCCTGGATGATCTTTCAAAAAGGAAAAATATTCTAAATGAGAACATGAAATCTAAGAATAAAGTGAGCAGGACCTTGTATTATTCTCCTGGCACAAATAGGGAGGGTGAAGTGATTGGCAGGACTGTGTTTACAGCTCCAACATGGGAACCACTAATCCTGTTAAATCTCCTGAGAAACAGGCAATCCTTACAGCATCACACAGGTCAGTGGAAACTGGGAAGCTGCAGGATATGAAAATCTCAAACCATTAACTAATAAAATCCTGATTTGGGCATTTCCCCCCCCCCCGCAAAACTCCATTTTTGCTACTGAAAAAGGAATATATCTGAGGTGCAGCACTCTGGTTGGGGGTCTCATCCCTGTCAGACCCAGGAACACGAGTCACTTCATGCATGGTGAAATCAGCCCTGGAGCTCGGGGTGTCCTGTGCCTGCTGCAGCCCATGGGAACTGGAGCAGCCTGTACCGAGGTTCTCAGAGCACTGTAGGAGGACTGTTAAGTGCATATAATTACTCATGTGAGCATGTATTTTCAGGATCAAGGCCTAGCCTTTTAGCTACTGGGCATTCCTCCTTATTTTTATTCTTATTAAAAGCCATGATTTTATTAAAGTAGCGTTCTGGCACCTGTTGTACCAGACATCTACAATTACCTGACCACGGCGCAGTCCCATATGGGGAAAGACCCTGGTGTGCACCAGCTACCTCCCTGTCCCAGCCCAGCCCAGAAGGCAGCTGGGGCTGTTCTGGCAGGTCCCCAGTATGGCAAAGTGCAGGACCAGTATGCCACAGAGCACTCACTTTTCGGAATAAGAGTAGCCTACAGGGGGAAAAAAAAAAATCCGATCCCTGAGCTTTTGAACAGAGGTGAGTGTAGAAGGTCAAGCTGAGGCACATGGAGTTAATGCTTCCTATAAAACATAAAAACTACACAAAACCTGAGCGATTTTAGCTATTTCTTTCAGGAAAGGTGAGCTGCACCCTGAATGTGCCTATTTCTCCCCACTGACTCTAAGCCTAAACTAGTAGCCCAGGTGTGGGCAGCTACACTGCAGAGCTCTGCTTTATACTGCATTAAGCTGTAATACTTTAATACATTAATACATTAATACTGCTTGTTAGAAGCAGCAACTGAAACATCTTGAACAGACAGCAGCAGACAGCAAAGCCCTCAGGACAGCAACTGATAGGCCATGCTAGGACCTGAAGGGACTAGCAGAGGTCTAAGGGGTGGGCTGAGAGCGTTAACTCAGCTCCCCTAAGCTTTGCTTAAGCAAGCCACAAACTTTCCATGCCGTGCTTTTTTCATGGGAAGGTGCCTCTCACTCATTAGCAAAAGAAGAGATGGAGAAGGGCAGAAAAGGGAGAAGTCAGGCAGTTTTCTAATGCTGGAGAGTGGAGGGTAGAGGTGACTTCCAAGCCCTCTGCAAAGGGGTCCAGCTTGACTGCGATTAGGAGCTCCACAGCATCTCTGAGCTGGTGGCCAAACCGCTGTCACAGGGCACTGTAGGGCACAGGGCTCCTCCCATCTATCTCCAAGGACTTTAGTCTGAATGAGGTGCCTGGTCTCCTTCAGCAGTGGAGCAAGAGAAGCTGCTTTTTCTGATGCCTTCAGATTTCGGGGTCAGCTGTCCTCTAGGATATTGCCCCCCTCCCCATCGAGTACTGTGCATAGTGGAGGCAACACTCTTCATTTCAGGGGTCTAAGGATGAGGAGGAGCTGGGCTCCTCTGCTTTAGGGCTTCGAAATTATTTTAAAGTTGATCACAAATGTCAGTGCAGACCAGAGCATCCTACAGTGTGCTAAAATATGAAATAATTAATGGCTGGTGCACGGCCTGAACCCAGCTCCTTGCTCCTACTGTACATCAGTGCTGTGGCCTTCCCACATCATGCAACCCAACACGCATTTCAGTACATGCCTAGCTAGTAACTGTGCCCAGCACGTTACAGCTGTAGGGTGCTTTTTGGGGGGGAAAATAATCTCTGATAACCACTGGGGTAAAAATAACCTCCAAATTTTTGTCTTGCTGGTCTCTGCCTGCAATCTTCCTCTTGCCTGTCTCCAAAGCAAATCTGTTTCCCTGACCCTGGGACTTAAACAACTAATTTCCTGGAATTTGTTTGAAAATTCAGCATCTAACTCTAAAATAAGTATACTCGTGGCTTGAAAATGAGAAAATTCTGGCCAAAATCAGTTGACATTGGCTAAATGATACTGCGATGTGAGATAGAAGAATTTGGCCCTGATCAGGAGCACAGTAGTCCATATCTCAAAGACCACCAAAATATCCATTTCTCAAGGCAGGACTTGTGTTTTCCCTAGGTTCCCAGATGTGCCAGCTGGCTTGCAAATCTGTTCGGCATCAGGGCACGTATAGAGCCCGTATATGATCCACACCCAGGTCATACAGGTTACAGAAACCCAGGACTGATTGTCTACTGCCCCCAACAGCTGCAGGGAAAAATAACATCTGCATCGGCAGCTCCAAGCAGAAACCTTGGGGAGACGGTGGCTGTGCTTCCTGAGAGTTTCCCTTGGCACTGTGTGACCCATCACTGAGTTTGAGAGGCACCAGATATTAAAAGCCCACTGTTTTGAACACACAGAAAGTAAAGCTGAGTGCAATATTTATGTTTGTAACCTTGCGTGTTCTTTTTCTGAAATTTCCCTTCCACTACTCAACTTGGTCCGTGAGCACAGAGGAGTCACCTCTTGCTTCCCGCGGAGATGACTGTGTAGGGAAAGATCTTTGTAGCTTGCCATCAAAGCGGCAGACAGACAGCTGGGGAACATCCACATCTGGGTGTGCTGGTGTTTTATTGCATGTTGCATTCCATATAAATTCCATATGGAGTCAAAATCATTCTGGACTTCGTACCTCCTCCAAGCCAATAGCTTAATTAGGAGTGTTTTGTTTTGTTGTTTTCCTAAAGGAGAGCTGCAGTCCAAGTGCATTATTACGGGTTTACACATTGCTGTGCTCTTAATATCAAAGCTTTCATTTGGCTGGAGGCTTCCTTCCCTGTGGGGGAAGGGTTGCTGTGTGAGTGTTGGAGGTTACACAATATTTTCCCAACAGAAAAGCAAAGTGCGTGAGTTGGAGTCTGTTGTGATAACGCACGAGAGGAAGTCAAAAGCAAGTCTGTGTGGTAAAGGGAGCCTGCAATGAGATAGCATGCAGAGTCTCATGTAATGTAACTATTTCAGATTGCAGCCTGATGGCAAATTCCTGTATGCCTATTAAAGCAAGAAATGGGAAATCAGATAAAATAGAAACATTCACAAGATGACCGCTTACAGTTACAAAATGGCCACTTTGATGATAGAAATGTTCTTGGTTGGATTCAAATGGCCATCTCTTTGCATTAATTGCATTCCTCTGAGTAGCAGAGAGTGGTCTGAACTGGGTGTATACTTGCACGTAGTCAGAAGAAGACTCTACCCAGAAACAACAGCAACCTGAGTAAACAAGACCAATTAAAAAAGGACAAAAATTGCATATTTTTGTTGTGCAGGTTGGAAATGGTAAAGATAGACTGTGTGGCTCTGTCTTGGTTACATAGAGCTGGGAAATAAATCCAACCTGTCCCAGCCTCAGCCTGCTGTATTGTTCTTTTTCTCTGGTAAGTGGGGTAACTACCAGGAGAAGGTTCCTGACAGTGGTTTTTAATTAGCTGGTAGAATAGTTTTTCAAAGGAAGTAAAAATCCATTTGCACGGACTTCTATTAACTCAAAACATTGTTTTTCCCCATACAAATGCAATGAGACTGACACGAAATTCCTCCCTATTTTTGGTCTAATATTACTTATGCTAAATGGGGGTATAGGTTAGGAATGATTATTTGAATGAAGCATTCATAAAAATCAAAATTACACGTTGTGAGCAGTGGAAGAAATCTTTCCCTGTTCTCTTACACTCTCATCACCGGTATAGGAATCCTGTACCTACGCACATCTTTGCCTTTGGTCTACAGTGCAGAAATGGGATGCAAGAAAGTCTTACAAAATAAGCAAACATCCTCCACCAAAAAAGCAGTGCTGAGATATTGATTGCGTTCTCATTTAAATGTGCCACGCACGCTTTCTGCACCACACATTTACTTACAACCGTCTTCACAAGAGTGGAAAATCTGACAAGTAATTTTCTGTGGGGACATAAAAATGCAGGATGGAAACCTCTAAGCTGCATGGTCTTTAAGGAGCAGTCATCCATTGAACTAAAGCTATATTCAATATTACAATATCTTGCTGATAGATGACATAAAACAAATTTGTTACTTAGAGAGGCATGTTGATTGGCTTCACGCTGGGCGCGCATGGAGAAAGACATCTAGACTGTCTTTTATCCAGATGGAATTCCTAAGTCAATCAAATAAACATAATAATAATAAGGTTAATCTGGTCTTTACTCATTCAAGAGAGAAAAGCAGAGATGTGGATCTAATTACATAAATATTGTAAAATCAGTTTGCATTTATCTCTTTCCACATCTCCTTGGTACAGCCCTGGTTCAGCATGCTTAACAAAGTCCTTTTTGGTCTGAATGATTTAAGTCTGGGTCTAAAACCATACAAGATTTGTTTGAACAAGAAAATCTTGTTTTCTTTGGAGCATTTTGAAGTAGGCATAATTACAGTGTTGCAAATGCGATGCTCTGCTTAAGGAGCTGTCAGCATTTCCATATTAAACCTCTATTTTCAGGGGTTAACAGAATTGCCAGAAAAGAAAAAAAAAAAAAAAAGAAAAAAAAAAAAAAGAGTGGAAAAGAAGGGTCCATTATGGCCTGAAATTTAGTGTTTAGGTTTTTAATCCAGGAGGGAGGTTTCGAAATCAAATTGTGCAAAATTCATTTACACTGTATGCTTGCAAAACTGCTCATGTCACTTTTTTCATGCCTTTTTTAAAAAAAAAAAATAGCCCACAATAAAGCCCACTTAGTTTGCTTGCTTCTACTGTACACTGCTCTTTAAAGTTAATGTCATTTCCATACAATACCCCCAATGTAATATGCCTTAGAGGCAGCATAGATTGAATAAGCGACTTGGAGCCAGGGACTCCCAAGTTTATAATTTAGCCACTGACTCACTGTGTGGCCTCAGGCAAACCACGTAACTAGTATGTCCTCATCTATGGTATGGTCTCAATTTTCCATTGTGTTGCACAACATGTAAGGAGCTCTGCTCATGTTCAATAGGAGCTTAACCCAATGGTGAGTGGGTTACTGGATCCTCGTAGAGGATATGAGACTTAATACAGCTCCCCCTTACCAGGTTTTGTCTATCCAGTTCAATCTGCAGAAGATCAGTCTTCACTGAGCTGGTCCAGGTGGGCCTTTGGTGCAAGCGTGCCCATCTGTGATTTCTGAGTCATGGAAAGCAGTCTGTCTTGGTGCTGGCACCGAAATAATGTTCTTCAAAAATTTAAGTAGAACAACTGGGAGGTTGTCTTGACTGAACGTGTAGGCTCCTTTGCACTGGACCTGCAGGAAACTCAGCTCATGTTGATTCTTTCTGTACATCTTCAGCCTTCCTCAGCTCTTTGTGTTTCTGCACTGTCCCTTCATGTCTGAGATTTTTCCTCTACCATAAAGCCCATTTGCTTTTGCATACAGTGAAGAGTCAAGCTCCTGTTATATATTACTCTAGTCACATGGAGAGGAAAACATAGACAGCTTGTGTAGACAGTGGATGAGGGAACTGAGAGACTTTTTCCTGAAGAACAGCAACCCCTAAAAAGTAGGTCGTTCAGCATTTAGCCAGGACTGGGAAAGGCCCTTTTCATCTATGAATGATGCCACATTTGTGGGATCATGAGAGTAGAAATAAAAATTTAGAAGAGACTGTTTTGGTCAACACCTCTAGTCCTCCATATCTCAGGCAAATGTACACTGGTGCTAAGTTCAGATGTGTCTTCAGAACATTTGCTACCCAGGCCACAACACATTCCATCTCCTAGCCCCCTATAGCCATCTACAGACCTGTAATAAAAGATCACGAGTAGCAGCTGAAACGTGTCACAGAAGGAGAACAAGACTTAATGGGCTGCCAGTGGCCTGGGTCAAGAACAGTGCAGACATAGTGAGACTTGGTAGATCTAGAGAGACAGGAGTCACAGACAGCCCTTCCCCTCTCTGAACAGACCTTTGTTCAGCCAAAGAGGATCATGAAGAACAGGATGGCTTCAAAAACCCTTCCCCCTCTTCCTTATCCCCTGTCTACACAAGCTGCCAATATCTGACTTTTGACCTCATGCAAACATTTCTCTTGTACAACATATTGCAGAACAAGCCCCACAGATTCACCACACATTTTGTGAAGAACAATGTCTTTCCTTTTTTATCTCAGTCTCCTACTTCATAGTTTCATGTGGTGCCTTTGTGGTCTTGTCCTGGAAGACAGCTTACCTCAAAGGGAGTTTTTCTTCATGTATTTTTAGTTTTAATAGCTAGACACCCTCCAATGTCCTTGCAGTGTTTTCTATATTGCCCATATAGCAGTGCCTACGTGGTCCCAGTTTCCTGTCTGTGGAATGGGAATGATCATGTACGATATTGTTTAACGTATATGGGATTATGAAACATGGGAAATCCCACCATGATCAAGTATTCCCTGCCAATTAACAAAACATGTCTCCGAGCAGACGTGTCACTAGAACAAGGATCTGGATTTTTGTCCTGCCTTTAAACATGTATTTCCATCTTCAATTTGGGTCCCAAACTGAACTGTTGGAAAATTATAACAGAATGAGATACTTGTAGAAAAATGTTTTATTGTGAATATGGGAAATATTTTGAAAAATTTGTGTATTTGGGCTGTTTCAACACTAAGCTGTATTTACAGTTGTTCTCCATTCACCTTATGGAAGTTGTTTTCTTCTGGTTGTTTCCTGCTGGTTGGGTTTCCTTGTTGGAGTGAATCTCCATTGCTTCACAACAGATATGCAGATCTCAACAAGTATGTGTAACTCCAGCTAAAGCAGATTCATGTCCCACTGGCTTGACCTACAATACATAATAGTTTTAATTTGCTTAGACCTGACTTGAACAATTTTCAGATCACATTGACCCCAAGTTGAATGCTTTCCTTCAGCGATACTGAGGGAAAATGGAAACATTTCAGGAAAATCAAGCTTTTCCTGGGGGCAACGCTGTCTTTGTACAAAACAAATTTGGTATTAAAAAAAGAAAAAAATAAAATGGGAAATTTCTGAGTGGCTCTACTTGCCCATTCTCTTGATTTGATGTGAATGCTGTTTAGCTATGCTGCTATATCAAAAAGGGTACTATTTCAATTCATGGGAAACAGCAGTGTTTTAATTCAGCATTACACTAATAAAGAGCTTTTTCTTCTGCCATCTAGTCAATATTACTCAGCCTGCCAGCTAGTCTAACAAGGTGTGAGACAAGCCTTGTAAAATTAGGGTGCTTTACCAAAGTCAGAGTGGGTGATAACCCTAAAAATTAATACCTACAAGGCATTGTAGAGTCAGGAGGCTGGTAAAAACAAAAGTCATGCTTCTTTCTGCTGGAAAACATGAAAAATTGACACTGTGCATCAGATTTTATAGTGGTTTGTAGCATTTACTAGACATACTGCAAGTAGCCCTTGCTAAAACTGTACAGCTCTGGAGAGAAAATTATCTGCAGGAATGGTGAGGGCAGTGTCAGCTGTTTAGAAAAGGCTCCCTGGGATGATTTGGTGGGGTGAATAAATGGTGATGTGGTTTGGTTGTCAAATGCAATGGTAGAGGCAGAAGGTTGGAGTGGTTTATAAATTAATTCATCTTTGGTTTGGAGAAAAAAGACTTTACTTTTATACTTAATGCATGGATGTAATATTAAGAAGTGCTAAATGTCTATAAAGCTCAGCTATTGACTTTCTGAAGTATCAGCTAGCTGATCTGAACCTCACAAAAGTGACTGCAACATTTGTGTAGTGCTGAGTGGCTTTCATTGAAGACCTCTGCAATGTCACTAGAGCTGGGCAGACTTTTCAAACATGGTATTTTTTATCTATTCCTTTTGCCAAAGGCATTTCCAAAGAGGATCCTGAACCTTTCCCTAAAGCCATTCTTGCACATAATTAAATTCAAGTTTCCTCTCCCCTGAAGAGATGGGGACACCCACGTGGCAGTGCTGCCAGCTCTTTGGGTACCAGCCGGCAGGTGATGCTGGTACTGGAACAAATTATGTTCCACCACCACTGCTCCATGTTTCTGTCTTTGTGTTATGTCTGAATCCCACCAACCCAAAAGCATGAAGGACCAGAAGCGCTGCTGGACCAGAGCTTTGCTCATGGCCGCATGGGTATCTCCAAGCCACCTGGCCTGCTAGGAAAAAGATGACTTTCTCTTTAATAACAGATGGTGGTAGTGAGACATGAAAATCAGGACATATTTTCATTTGATATTGGAATATCATGAGCATCAGTTATTTTGGGAAGGAGTCCAAAAAATACTTGGAGAGAGTCTAAAAATGCAGATGAATCCGCAGGTTTATTTTATTGGGTGATTTCAGTTCTGCCAAATATTTGTAGTGTAAAGAAATCATAAAAATTGCTGGTGGTCCTCGCCTGGCGGGTACTTCTCACATATTTG
>VZTL01068641.1:0-13275 GCA_013400535.1 Scopus umbretta | reverse complement strand
CCTGCTCTTGTGCCTCCAGGATTCTCTTCTTGAAAAGCATTGAGCCTTCCTGGGCTTCTTTGCCCTTGAGTACTGCCTGCCAAGGGACTCTGTCATCCAGCCTTCTAAAAAGTCCAAAGTCTGCCCTCTTGTAGTCCAAGGTGGCAGTTCTGCCGACTTCCTCCTTACTTCTCCAAGGACTGAGAATTCTGTCTTTTCAGGATTGCTATGCCCCAGGTGTCCTCCAACCATCACAATACCCACAAGGCCTTCTCTGTTGACAAGCAACATGTCCAGCAGGGCACCTTCCCTAGTTGGTTCATTCACCACCTCTGTCAGGAAGTTGTCTTCAAAATGATCCTAAACTCCCTAGCCTTGATGATACTCTCTCTCTTGTACTGGCAAGGGGAATTAACTTTGTATAATTTAGGGCTTAAATACTCTGACACAACTCAGAGCAGGAACTCAAAACTGTTCCTCATATCTCAGAGCAATGTCCTAGCTGCATTCTGAATATCCATTTGATACATGCAAATAATTATGCATTATGAAAATCTTCAGAAGGCATTGGTATTTTTCCAAAGAAAATTTAAAATTATTTTTGCAACTTCAGAAACTATTACAAAATATGTTGAATAGATCCAATAGGGAAATATGTGCCCTTTGCACCTCTTAGTTACTTCTTTCCCATTCTGTGGCCTCATTTCCTACACTGAGCTGTAGGGTCAATAAGCATGAAGCAAAACAGTGAGATTATTGAAGTTGACAGTTATAGATATTATTTGCAGATACAGAATCACAGAATGATTGGGATTGGAAGGGATATAGATCATCCAGTCTAAGTCTCCTGCTAAAGCAGGTTCACCTAGAGCAGGTTGCACACGGCCATGTCCAGGTGGGTTTTTCCTCATATTCAGTAAAGAAGTTTTTCCTCAGATTCAGATGGAACTTCCTGTGTTTCAGTTTGTGCCCATTGCCCCTTATCCTGTTGCTGGGCACCACTGAAAAGAGTCCCACCTCATCCTTGTGATACCTGCCCTTAAGATATTTGTCCACCTAAACCCCCCTACCTTCTAGAGCCCTAATCCATAGGATTCCTCTAAGTAGGTCCATGAAGAGGCTAAAGTTAGCTCTCTTGAAGTTCAGGATTGTAATACTAGTTATTGCCCTGCTTCCTCCATGCAGGATGCTGAACTCCACTATCTCATGGTCACTGCAGACAAGACTGCCCCCAACCTTCACATCCTCAACCAGTCCTTCTTTGTTTGTTAGTAGAAGGGCCAGTAATGCACCTCTCCTTGTTGGCTCCTCCACCACCTGTGTCAAAAACTTATCATCAATGTTCTGCAGGAACTTCTGTGACTGTGTGCACCCAGCCATGTTGTCTTTCCAGCAGACTTCAGGGTGGCTGAAGTCTCCCATGAGAATCAGGGCCTGTGATCATAAGGCTACTTTCAGCTGTCTGTAGAAGGCCTCACTGACTTCCTCTTCCTGGTCAGGTGGCCTGTAGTAAACACCCACAACAGTGTCACCCATATTAGCCTGCCCCTTAATTTTTACCCATAAGGTCTCGACATTCTTCATCCACTCCTAGGCAGAACTCGACACATTCCAGTTGCTTTCTCACATAAAGAGCAACTCCACCACCTTGCTTTGCTGGCCTGTCTTTCCTAAAAAGTACGTAGCCATCCATGACAGCATACCAGTCATGCAAGCCATCCCATCATGTCTCTGTAATTGCAATGAGATCATGGCCCTGCAACTGTGCACAGATCTCTAATTCTTCCTGTTTATTCCCCATGCCATGTGCATTGGTGTACAGGCATTTCAAGGAGGTAATCAAGCATACATATTTCCCAGGAGGGTGTGCAAGAGGATCCACCATAGCCATACCCACCCTTGTATATACGTATTATTAACATTAACAGAATTATTTTGTTGGCATAAACAAATGCAACTGGACCTCAGCGGTCTCCAGGGCTCAACTTCATCAGAGGAATCACCATCATAAAGTGCATCTTAGCAAGACAGCAGAGGATGCAGATGATTCTGGAAGCAAATGGAAAATGTCTATCAATTTATTTCAGACTAAATAACACAGGCTTATACCACAGAATGGCTCTTCTTGTCTTTAATATTTCAACAGAAATAGAACACCACTGTCTCTCATATATATACTTAGTATTGCTGAGTACAAAAATATATAAAACTTACAAAGTACACTTGTCATTCATAATAATAAAAATTTAGATTATTTTTAATGATCTTTGCATCATTTTCCGAAGAAGTTTATGGGAGCTGATAAAGCAATTAACTAAAATAGGTACTTACATTCATTCACTTAATTTCAAAGTGACTGAAGCATCTTTTTTCAGGTGTACCATACATTTATACGTCTGTTATATCAATGCTTTAAAACTGAGCAATGACTGGCTGCCAATGTGACAGTACCCTCTTTTAAGTATTAGTATCTAAAAAGGCTCACTAGTGACAGGGTTCACTGTACAATGAAAACGAACAAACCTTAAAATGAATATTCCAAAACTTTATTCCTCCCAAAATGTGGCTTATTTTTCTGTTTTGTACTTGCAGTTGAAATCAGATTTAGACAAGCAGGATGGCAGCCTAAAATACATTTTGACTGGGGAGGGAGCTGGAAGCATTTTTGTCATTGATGAAAACAACGGCAAAATTTATGTGACCCAAAAATTGGATCGAGAAAAGAAACCCTTCTACACTCTAAGAGCGCAAGCAACTAACAAGAGCACTGAGCTTCCTGTTGAACCTGAATCAGAATTTATTATCAAGGTTCGAGATGTCAATGATCATGAACCACAGTTCTTGGATGGACCTTATGTGGCCACAGTTCCAGAGATGTCACCTGAAGGTATGACATGCTGTGAACAAAACTCCTTATTTCCTGATTTTTTCTAGATATCTATGTTGATATAAAAACTTAATACCATATTTTGTAGACTGATTTTCAGTGAGAAGGAAGCAAACTCTTTTACAAGCTTGGAAACTTGCAAAGGTATATGCTTAAACTGAAGGTTGTGTGTACCTCTACTTAACATCCTTGCCTTTAAATATTTAGGTACCTACATGTATCCAAGTCCTTTTACAGAATCTGGATACATGCTTGGAGTGACTATAGAGAGCTGTTTTTCCCATCAGTGATTCAGCGTTGAAATTTGTACTTGTTTACAAATACATTACCATTCAAAGTAGGTAGGGTACTATAGCCAGTTGATACTGCAAAGGAGATTTGGGGCTGACAGATTTCATTACTTTTTCAATCAGTATAGGACCCTAGTCTCCACAAAATTGTTCAGTATATGATTATTGTTACAACCTGACAGTTCTTCAGACTTCTACCAATCTGAAAGAAAAGTAGTATGCACATAAACCTTAAAGTCCTCTGACTTCAATTGACTCTTTTAAGGACACAGATATAAGCTTGACTGAACTGAAAAGTACTCAACAGCATCCTTCAGTCTACTCTGATTCTACTTAATAATTAAACAATATGTCTTTATTATACCCTGTGTAGTAGAAATCATATTGTACTGTAACTGGAAAAGAATCATATTTACATGACAGGCACTCACCATTTCCCCTCCAAAGACAGGGATAGTTTCCTTCCTATAAGTAATGGGTTCAGAACAGGAATGGTATGAAACTGATGTGGAGCTGATGTGATGACCACCCTCACACCATGTATGATGCCTACCTATTTATACTGCCAAGCCTCTTTCCTACCAACCAGCTTCTCTTTGTTTGGATTAGATGGTGTGCAGTGAAGTTCTGCCTTCCAATTGCCTAAGCACATTAATCGTGATTTTTCCTGTCTAAAGGAACATCTTAATCCTTGCACCTCTACTTTCCCACCTCCACGTGATCAAACAGACCTGTACTAGAATCTGTCATGTATCTGGAAACTTAATAAAACAAACATGAAGCAAAGTCAACATCGGGCAACTATAGATGTATGTGTAAGTATATGTGTACATACACATATGTGTACATAATGTGTACACACATACATTTAAATCCTTAAAAATAAGTGTGAATGCACCTGATGTAATCAAGCACGTTATAGATACTGCTATCTCCAAATAACTATCTTCAAAATCAAAGGAAAACTAGATTCTTTAAGTCTTACAGAATGAATTTCAGTAATCGTTTAAATTCATACCCCTATCTCTTTTGGTTATTTCTATTGCAAATAATATTGAAAAGAAATTCAAATATTGTGCTACTTAAAACTGTATGAATTAATGAGGTCATTAACGTAATAGCATCAGTGATATAAAAGGTAATAAAACCTATGTTTCATTCAGCATTACCTGTTCAACTTTTAGGGCAGATTCAGTGAATCTTTCACAGGGAGCTGTAAACTTTATCCTCTTCTGCCAGCCTGGATAACAGTTGCAAGAAAAATATATTAATGCCTGGGGTTTAATCAAAAGTGAAGTTAGTATCCTAATTTCTGCCAGGAAGCAGTTGCTCACCATCACTACCAGCAATAGCTACAGAAGAAATCCATTTAATCAATTTATTTCCTAGTCACCCTGCTTATACCACCTTCTACCAGCAAAATCACTTTTGGGTGTATGATCGTTTCTTCACTGCCACTTTTTTCCATGCTGACAGACTTACTTGTCTTATGAGTTCTGCATCTGAGCTTTTCTGGTCAAATAACTTTTTCTCACATAATCGGTTGCTTGTTCAGAGGGTACTTCCAGCTTTTGCATCTTCCTCATTCATTCAAGTTTGGAGACAAGAAGACAGGTGCCTTGTCAAGGACCTTTGAATTTTTTTTACGTGTTGACAGTAACAATGGGCATAGTTCATTGTCTAGAATTATCTGAGTATTTTTACCTGGGTTTACACAGATTTAGGACTTTGACAATGTCCTTTTTTCTTTTTTTTTTCTTTTTTTTTTTTCTATAGTAAAGTGTTGTTTATGAGGCATTTGATCTCTCATAAAAATGGTTTTAAAATAGCTGATAATTTAGTATGGCTTGATTTACACTCATACAGAACTGTAGCCATTCACAGAAGTATATCGAGAATTGACTTACGGATTCCTTCTATTTTATCTTCCTGTCTTAATGATGAGCTCCTGTTATAATGATGGCTATATGGAAAAAAAGGAAAAAGTTATATAGGGAGGTACTTATGGCCAAAACCAACAGTAGTAGTCTTTTCCTGTATATTTCTGTTTCTTATCCAAAGCCATTAACAAGCAGTTGACAGATAAGAAGTTTCAATCTATATTGACTTGAGTTGGCTATATAAACTGATACCCTAAAAATGAAAAGTTCAGCAGTGTATCCAATCTCCTGTGTCATCTGTTATACATTTAAATTCCTGAAACACCTTATCACTTCAGCATAAAATTAATTAAACTGCAAGAAACTTGATTTATTTTCTGATATTCCTGTAATATTATAAAAGATTCCAGTAAAATGTAAAAATATATGAAAGAAACAACAACAACAAAAAAAAACAAACGAAAAAATAAGTAACACCATCTCCCACTTGTCAGAATGGGTGAAAAATAAAACAAGATCTCTCTGTGCCTCCTATCTCAGACACAGACTACCTGAAATAGTAAACTCACAGCTTTGCAATCATCCAGTGTATGGTACATGAATCTAAGTCAGTCTTATGGAACTTGAAATATTTTCTGCACTTTTTCTTATACATTTGACCTCTCTAGCACTAATACCATAGCTACTTCAGAGGTCATTCTTTCACCTACTTCATCCATATATACACTACTACACTACCGGCATACTAATGTGTATGTCTGGCATATAGAATGTAAGTGGAGTGGTACATAATAGTATATACCTTAACAGTGGTTAGCTCTAATGGAAAAGCTGAGCCACACCATGAGGTCTTCTCTGGGCACACTTACCCTGCTTCTCAAAGGGTAGGGCCTGCATTTCTGAGGTGAAACCTCTTTTAGTATGCTTCCTAAAGCACTAATCCTTACAAGGAAGTTTCTAACCTCCCAGTAGATAGAAACACTAACCAAGTAAAGTTTGCAGCATTGATACCATAATAGTTCATTGTATGACTGCTTTTCTCCCAGTAAAATAGAAAATCCTCTTGCATAGTAGGGGATGTAGACCAGAATTAGTTTAAATGATACAGTGCAATAGAGAGACTTGGCCTTTGCTCTGATTCAGAGCTCTCTAACAGCAGTTCAGCTCACTGATGCTAGACCTGGGATCTCCTAGAAATTTCCTCACAGGAAACATGCTCAGGAAGTGTAGTTAATACTTGGGAAAACAGTTCACAGTTAATGAACATTTTGTCTGGGACTAAAAAAAGTAAGGAGAAAATAATTCACAGCTGGCCACTTGCCTCAGAGAATGACAGAAAAACAGAAAAAAGGCACAGGAAATTCTGCCTGAAGTTAGGTAAAAATATCAATATATATAAACTAATGTGCTGACAAATTAGAATACATTTGACTTCTTTCTTAGCTCTCTTTTATCTTCAGTACTAAATTTTATTAGGATTTTATATGCAAGTGTCACAGAAAATGAAAAGTGTGTCAGCAAATGGACTCTCTTCTGAGAACACAGGACTGTGGTTTTCCCTCAGGCATTTGGTACCATTTTACATTAAGTGTCTTCCATACAGCTGTTAAACTTGTACAAATACAGTATATCTGATGGAATGGTTAAGAGTCAGATGCAATAATATATCAGTACTTAATGTTTTTATAGATTTCAAGCTCTAGTTAGAAAAATGAATTTGCCATATGAGGGCCCTATACTTTACTTAATGGGCTGCAATATATAAGCGGCACCACTACGTTTTGCCCAAGAAGGGTAAAACCAAGGTTGCAGGAATACAAAGACAAATCTTATGCAGCAATCAGCAAAAGGTAGTTTGCCTTAAATAAAGCTAATACAAAGCAAAAAATGCGTAAACATGTTTATTATCNGCCAATGAGTTAAACCACAACACCAGCTTAAGACATTACTGTGCACATAAAACACATATGTGGGGCTAAACTTTATACCAACATCACACAGACTCCCATATTCAAAAATGCATGTATGAAAGCCCACAGACATATTCAGTTAATTTGTCTCTTCCACGATATCCATTTTCACATAAATGTTGTGAAAGAGTATCATGGTTAGATTATCAATTATATCATGTCACGGCTGGAATGTCAAGAAGTGGGGTTTGGAGCTTTGTTTGTTTGTTTGTTGGGGGGGGGCTATGTGTTAATTGATTGTTTTATTATCTGTATCTGATCAATTATTCTTCTCCCAACCATTGAGTTACAAAACATGGCTTTTTGAAGTTTTTGAGCACATAATATTAACATCGTCATTTCTGTCACTCAAATACAAATGTCTAGGTAAACATGATTCTATTCAGCAAATGGCTTGCTTTGTTTTCTGCAGGTTAAATGTGTAAAGAAATACAGGCTTCACGGCAGTGAAAAATTAAAAATGGAAAAAGTATTCTGAACCCAGGATAACATTTTTTCTTCTGCTTCTTACATAGTCCATTTTTAATCATAGAATCATTAAGTTTGGAAAAGATCTCTGAGATCGTCGAGTCCACCCATCAACCCAACACCATGACTACTAAATCATGTCTCAAAGTGCCACATCCACATGTTTTTTGAACACCTCCAGGGATGGGGACTCCACCACCTCCCTGGGAAGCCTGTTCCAATGCCTCACCACTCTTTCAGTAAAGAAATTTTTCGTAATATCAAATCTACCCCTCCCCTGGTACAACTTGAGGCCATTTCCTCTCGTCCTATCACTTCGGCGAAGTGACCGACAGCCACCTCATTAAAACCTCTTTTCAGGAAGTTGTAGAGGGCGATAAGATCTCCCCTCAGCCTCCTCTTCTCCAAACCAAACAGTCCCCAGTTCCCTCAGCTGCTCCTCATAAGACTTGTTCTCCAGGCCCTTCACCAGTTTCATTGCCCTTCTCTGGACACGCTGCAGCAACTAAAGGTCTTTCTTGTAGTGAGGGGCCCAAAACTGAACACAGGATTCGAGGTGCAGCCTCACCAGTGCTGAGTACAGGGGCATGATCACCTCCCTACTCCTGCTCGCCACACTATTCACGATACAAGCCAGGATGCTGTTGGCCTTCTTGGCCACCTGGGCACACTGCTGGCTCGTGTTGAGTTGGCTTGTCAGCATGCACCCCCAGGTCCTTTTCTGCTGGGCAGCTCTCCAGCCACTCTTCCCCAAGCCTGTAGCATTGCATGGGGTTGTAGTGACCCAAGTGCAGGACCTGGCACTTAGCCTTGTTAAACCTCATACAGTCAGCTTCAACCACTCAATCCAGCCTGTCCTTAATGTAGATGTTTACATAGTGATCATGAAATCTTTGTCCTTAAAAAATGTGAAAAATTACAGTCCTCTCTTTATATGGTATCCTGACACCCTAGTTTAAAAATAGTCTTCCTCCTGAGAGCGCAAAAGGTATGTTATTGCTTCCCTCCAGGTTGGCTCCCTCTTTACCAGATGCCACTTGCCTGCTCACCTTTTGCATTATATCCACTAGCTGCATCTCACTGATGCCAACTGGGCAAATTCGCTTCTGCCTTTTTGCTATACTCTGAGTCAACAGGCCAGCAGAAAAGTAGACTGGGGTCTAGCTAAGCAGCAAATGTTGTTTAAGATTCAGCATTTCTTTCTAATGGTTAGAAATTGTGTAGCAAATAAATCTACTTTTAAATGAGTGAAATGCAAAAAAACTGTAATGATAACTGCAGTCTTATATTTGCTGGAATTTATTCCTGATTTATTAAATATGGTGCCCTAAACAAGTCCATTTCTAAATCTAGTTGTGGGTTTATTTGGTAGAAAATGGGATTTATAACAGACTGTACCTTTTGGATTGTTCATAGTTCTTGATCCTTTCCTAACTAGCACTCCATTTTTTTTTTTCAAGGCAACTGCATTCTCATCATGCTAAATTGTCTTAGAAGATGAATTTCCTGTATTAGTTAGAACAGTTTCCATAGACCACAGCTGATACAAAGTTAGCAGTTGTGTAGCTGAGATTTTCTTTACCCTTCAGTCTTACTAAGAATTCTGTTATTTCTGAAGCATATACGTACTCTGATTAAGTATTAATCTGTCATTTTATCTTTACATTTCTTCAGAGCAATACAGAGTCATATGTATATGTATACACCTATACACATACCTAATACACACTTAAATGTCAGAAGTTTTGTATTGTAATTATGTTTTGAAGGACATATAACTCCAAAAGTTGGTGGCATTTAGTAACATTTTAGCGTATCTCCACTCTGAGAGAAGATAACATGCATTACAGAATTACTTGGAGTGCTGCTGAATAAATTGAGAGAAAATGCAAAAAGTGTTTTATTAAATAATCAAAATATTTCATTCAGCATAACCTTATATGAGAAAGCCTTCTTCATTTGTGTTTAAAAATAAAACTATTGAACTGCTAGAAATCTCAGAAACTGATATATGTGTTTTACTGGGGATAAGTATCAACTTTGAGTTTGCCATAAAAAAGGTGTTTCTGGTCTAACTCTTTGTACTTCGTTGTTTCTTCTTCTTTTCTCCTCCAGCATAACTATACAGCTATGCTGGTAAGCAGATGCAACCATGTGAATGTATGCCAGAAAGTTTTAGAAAGTAGCTTGATTTCCCACTGTTCCTCATGAGAAATGATATCTGTATTCTTATGCAGAACCTAGGTGAGGAAAGAAGACAAAAATAATGACTACCATACAAAATGATGCTACTGCAAATACTTTCTTTTAAAGGACAGTCATCACTGATGGTGCCATGAGATTGCCATCAATCTTGTATCTAGGATATAACCAGCTTCCAGCCAGAGACAAAGTCAAGCTCTGCAGACTGATTTTGCTGTGTCTTTTGAACTGGGGATTCTGCCATGACCCTTGCACTGGGACAGGCTCATTAAAGACTCAAGGATAGAAAATGTTATCAGAGCCTTGATATACTTTTTGGCTGCTTTGCCTGCTAACAATTAATTTCTTTATCACCAGTGGGCCTACTGGTGATAAAGGGGTCGTGTTTTCTTATTCTTATGGGAAACTTACATCAAATACTTTGAAGAATATACAAGGGGAGGAGAAACAATTTGCTGTACTCCAATCACACACCAGAAATAAGGGAAAAAGGCATAAGATACATAGTATTTTAAGCAAAATAAATATAGTGCTGAAGAGTCATACACTATTTATTTTTATTGTAATTGAAAACTTGAATGCAACAAGAACAGTTGCTGAGGAAATACTTACCCTTTTAATGATAAATCTTAGAAGGTGCCATTCAGTTTATAAATTTTCAGGACTGATGGCTTGTATAACTGGTATGTTAAAAGGTTTTTAAAGATTTTATGTTTTGTAATTATGAGATGATTTATACATGAAGAAAATAAACAATTTTTATTTTTTTTTCCTTGAGGTACTTCAGTTACACAGGTAACAGCTACAGATGGTGATGATCCTTCTTATGGGAATAGTGCCCGTCTGCTTTACAGTCTCATTCAGGGACAGCCTTATTTTTCTGTGGAGCCAAAGACAGGTACTACAAGTAACTTGTAACTTGAAAACATTCATAAACTAACATAAAATGGATGCAAGCAAAAATGTCTTTCTTCATTTCAACACAAAGATCAACTGATACAGCCCTACACTTGTACAAGTTTGTGTAGTTCCTAGATCTAGAAAAAATAAATTATTTCTTTCCCACAGGAAGTGGGAAATTCTTTCTCTCTAAAGAATCAACAACTTATTTAGCAAATTATCTTTCTAAAGAAAAGAGTTGGATTCCAAGTACCCCATGTAACAAGTAGGCCTTGGAATAGTTCTGGGTTAACAGCTCTATGACTCATTATGTGACATTCCTATCTTTATGTTGGAAAAACCACAGCTGTGACACCCCTCCGAAATCCTCAGTTCTGGGGAAGAAATAAGGTTATATGTGGTAGAGGAGATATATGGTGTATTCTGCTTCCCAGAACTCTAAGTATACAGAATGGATCTGTCATACATCATAGATGTTGCCATGAGTACTAATTCCCAGTATTAGGACAGTTGTGCTGTTCATGATCTAGAATGTAAATTCATACCTGTGTTCAATAATGCATTTTATACCCATATTATATGGTCAAATGCTGGGAAAAATGGGACTATTATATGTTGTTATATTATACTTTTCATTTTTAGGGGTCATCAGAATGGCTTCCCAGATGGATAGAGAAACAAAAGATCAGTATTTGGTCATCATCCAAGCCAAAGATATGGTTGGGCAAGCAGGGGCATTTTCAGCAACAGCCACTGTTACCATCAACCTCTCTGACATCAATGACAATCCACCTAAATTTCAACAGCGTGAGTATAGGCTACTTAGAGTAGTAGAAATCTTTAGGAAATTTACATCTACTGTAGCTCTATT
The DNA here is from genome assembly GCA_013400535.1 of Scopus umbretta. NCBI lineage: Eukaryota > Metazoa > Chordata > Aves > Pelecaniformes > Scopidae > Scopus > Scopus umbretta. The sequence goes on along the minus strand of VZTL01068641.1, from coordinate 1,828 downwards.
AAGATCACTGGTAGGTCTTCTCAGAACAGGTCTTTGCTTTGACTACAACATACGGATTTAAATACAAATAAAATTTAAAAAAATGCCCCACAAAAGCTCAAAAATGAAGAGGAAAAGAAAACCTATCATTACAAAATACCTCAGGTCTGCTATTTTTATCACTAGGCTTTGGAGACAAATGATTTACTAAGCTGCTTTCCATACAGTTTGCCCCATCTAAGGTTAAAATCTGGGCAACGGGATATTTAGCACCGTTTTCATTCACCTTCTTTCTTTTTCTCCTCTCTTCAGTCTTTGCTGACAGATACTATAAACCTTTTGGCAAATGATGCGACCTTCTCTGTCCAAGGAGTTTCTAGATGCTAGCTGGGCTGTCAGGAAGAACTAGTGAAATGCAGCTGGGGACTCCCGACCTCCACTGTTTTTTCACCCTCCTGGTTCTGATCAGCTCTTTATTTACTGCTAAAGTGGGGCTGAGAGAGGAGGATGCATGAGTGGAAAGGTTGTCTTCCCCTGCCCCCAAGATCTAGCCATTGCTGGATTACTTCCATTGCTCTAATAAAAGCTGGGGGCTTTCCCCAGCTTTCCAAGAGCCTCAGGCCATCATGGTTACAACAGCTATTAACCATGGCAGATCACTAAATTGTGTCAGTATTTATTTCTTTAGGACTCTACTATATGAATGTCTCTGAAGAGGCTCCTGTGGGCACTACTATAGGCAAAGTATTTGCAGAAGACAGTGACATAGGGGAGAATGCAGCCATGAACTATTTCATTGAAGAAGATAGCTCAGATGTTTTTGACATCATTACTAACAATGAGACTCAAGAAGGAATCATCTTATTAAAAAAGGTGAGATCTCAGAAACCTTCTAAAAAAAATCTCTAAACACTGGAAAGAATCTCCTCAAGCAAGCTAGATGTTTAAAAAAAAAAAAAAATAATTCTTTCTTCAGGTTTTGTGATTTGATTGAGATATTACGGGGATAAAAAGAAACATGCTTTTTTTGTTTGTTTGTTTAATTTTATGACTTATTTCTGTTACCTCTGAACACAATAGTGGCAGTCAATGTATCTTAATGTTATTCCTAGCTGTGCAACACAGTGCATCCCATTGTAAGAAAATTTTCTCTCTCCTCTGTGCATCATCTCTAAAATCTTTATCAATAAATTGTACACAATATTTCCTCACTTCCAACACTTCCTGTTAAACTTATCTGAAGCCAGAATGTATTACAGTATTAGATAGACAGTGGAGTTCTTGTTATGACATACCTTTGAAAAGACACTAATTACAAGAAATATTCCACATCTCACTCTCTTTCTTAACAGAGAGTGGATTATGAGAGCAAGAGGAGATACAGTATTCGAGCAAAAGTTGTAAACAGGTACATCGATGACCGTTTTCTGAAAGAAGGACCATTTGAAGACAAAACGATTGTCAAAATCAATGTGGAAGATGCTGATGAACCTCCAGTTTTCACCTTGGAGAACTATGTGATGAAGATCACTGAAGCAGCTGTGAGTGGCTCTTTGGTGGGCATTGTAACTGCTAGAGATCCAGACGATGATGACTGCCCAGTCAGGTACCTAACTTAAAATGTGAACAGGCTTCAAATATAAACATAGTTGGGATTACCAAAGGCTATTTCTGTTCCTTTCCTTGGCTCACAATTACAGTTAATCTTGTGTTTATTGTGACAGCCTAGGTTATTCTACATGTTGCAGTTTAACCCCAGTAGGCAGCTAAGGACCACACAGTCACTACTCACTCCCACAGCCAGTGGGGTGCAGGAGAGTATGAGAAAGGGTAAAAGTGCAAAAACTCC
>VZTL01068636.1:0-10617 GCA_013400535.1 Scopus umbretta | reverse complement strand
AATATTTATTTATTTATTTAGTAATAATTTATACAATAATAATTTATTTAATAACAATACATTTGATGTATTAAAACATCATATAAAGATACAATACAGTGAAAAAGTGAAAAGCAGAGGGTACCTCAAACTGCAGAGCTCACGACCACTGGGGCGGGGGGAGGGGAAGACAAGACACCCTTTTATTTGTAATATTACACTGTTCCATAGGGATTCAATGTTTCAGTCCTAGTGGTTCTGCAGAGAAGCTCATTTACCTTGAATTATAAGGGACAGTATTTTTGAAGAAATCTCAAGTTTTTAAAGACTGCACAGTATGTGACCAAAAAATTAGGGAATAGAGATTAGGTGGAGAAACCTGTGTAGGTAACAGGAACGTTAAAAAAGGAACATAGTTAAAGGTGACCTCACAGCTCTCCTCTGCCAACTATGAAAAATATTTCTGATAAAACATTATCAGAAAGAGGGTCACAGAATTTTGGCTCAGTATACTATAAGGTCTTTTACAAGCTTCTCAAAGAAATTCTGATTTCCTTCACTAAGTGTTTGTTTACTTTATAAGACAAAAGCAATATTCAAGACCTCATTGTTTTAAAATGCTTTTATAAAAAAAAGAAGTTATGACGTTTAGAAACCCGTATTCAGGTATCCAAATCTATCACTAGCTGTAAACAAATGAAACCTGAGCTTTCTGTATGGACATCAAGTCAAATCTATTCCTGCATGTCTGGTAAGATAATTAAGTGCTTAGCCTTTTGTATTTTAAGACAGTTATTTTTGATTTTTCTTTTCAACTGGTTGTACCACCATGGATTGGATCTACCATACTTGAGAATTACTTTATATATACCCTAATTAACAATTTAGCACCTTGCAGAGGGATTCAGGGCTCCTCTAATGCCCATCAGCAGCACACAAAGCAGAACCCAGAAGTTTTAAGTACTTCTGACTCATTCTGTGAGCATTGCTTGATAACTGCATTAGTCTGTAAAAATCAGTTTCCTCTACAAATCAGTCAATCCTAGCTAGTCTTTCAGAAACTGCATCATTAACTAACTGACTTTTACTAAAATAAAAGTTTATGCTGACAGAAACATCTCTGCAAATACACTCTGGTTTCCTTGACAGGGTTTCATAGGGGAGTAGGTGGCATAAGAACAGCTTTGCCAACTTAACCACTTTAGAGATGTCCTTTCCTGGCAGCTTTCCACTCTGTATTTTATGCTCCAGGGCAATCTGCTCAGAAGCATCAACAAACTGGCATTTCTGATAATCACATTTAGTCTGAAAAGCTTTTTTTTTTTTTTAATTATTTTTATTTTCTAATGAGAATGATTACAATTGATACAGATTCTGCCTTGCAAGTGCACTTACGTAGCAGTGGCAGAATCTCCATGGCCACCCACACTGCATTGCAGGATCCTGACTTAAAACATACTCTTTGCAAGGTGCGCGTGACATTTCTAAGCGACATACCCTGAGAATTTTTTTCAAATTAACATTTGTTAGTTCCTCCTCACTCACCCCTTCCTCCATAGAGTGAGAAATCATCAAGGAGACATATGACGAACCACCCAGGAAGTGACTGCCAAAATGTTTCAGTGTGGATCTGACAGTTCAGAAAGTGGAAAATCCTTTATACATTTCTCATGTAGGAAAACTAGTGCATGCAGATTAGAGTGCCCTAGTTTCTTTGCAGAGGACGCTCTCTTCAACCACCTTTTGTTTTCCAAATTAGATACTGCTTTTCTCACTAGCACAAAATCCTAAATTCAAACAAGATTTTTAAAGGATTTTGTTTGCAGCTAAATATAAGGATACTATGCTCATCTGATACTACAAAATTATGCGCTCCCTTTTCACTCCCAGCTCTGACTGCTTCCACTCTGTAACATACGGAGCATAAACCATAGGCATACAAATACAATCTAACCAAAACCTGATCTGTTTTAACCATCTCTTGGTAGTCAATTACATTGCACAATGCTGCTAAATTAGCAAAACCAAAACCTGATCTATTAAGGGATAAGGATAAACCCTTAATTTTCTTTTAAAATCTCATTCTGTTTTTTTCATTCTCATTAAAAGCTGTCCAACATGCAACAGTGATGAGGCTGGCAGTGAAGAGGCAGACACGGAGACAGCATCTACCTTAAAGAAAACGCAGGACAAGTGAATAATGCAAGAAGGTGATAAACAAAGATGACTGAAATGCAAAATTTCTATGCGTTACAACATAAGCTAATATCTAAACAGAGAAAGGGGAATATATTTTGCAGTACATATATTTGAAGTTGCCTCCAGCAGGGTATTTTTGTTTTGCTGTTTTTGCACCCTACACATACCTATCTACAAAAAGGAAGACAATTTCAAGGAGCAGCAAGGGCACACTGTTTTGTAAGGCAAAGTGAGGCAGGAGCCCACAGTCACAGCAAGGCAGGCAGGCTGTGCCTTCAGTGACAAAGGTGCAGTCCCACGGGACCCAAGCAAGGCACAGAGGGCAGGTCCAGTGATGGCTACCGGGTTCTGCCAACCGGCCAGACTGTCGGGCACGTCTGTAGCGATGGGGCAGGGATAGGTCAGAATCAGCATCAGAATCAGGGAGGTGCAAGACTGGGCACAGACATACCTGCAGCATAACTCAGGCAGAGACCAAGAGCAAGAACCAGAGCTTAAAAGCAACCCCTGGCAAAGGAGGGGCAGATCCCTGCTGAGAATCCTCAAGGCTGCAGAGCTGTGCCATATCAAAGGTGGTCAAAACCCCCAGGAGAGGGCCTATGCTCTGAATCTGACAGCCAATGGCATTTTGTAGGTAAAGAGTGAGTTAGAGTCGTGAGGGACAAGATAAATTCCCGGTTTTGTTATCAACCTGCAGTGTAATTCTCAAGCCTGTCTCTCTACTGTTTTGTTTCTTCTCCCTCTCCTTGCCTGTTAAATCACACCCTTTCTCTTGCACGGATCCCTTCCCTCCCTGTCTGCGCAACTCAATTACAATGGAGTCAGGTGCTACACCACAAGCAATAGCGATACCATTCCTCTCCCTGCTGTACATCTGGAGCCAGGAAGGGTTTACATTCAAGAGCACAAACTCAAATGAAAAAGATGCAATTCCACCATATGTTCAGAAAAATCCTTATGAATTTAATTACTCCAAAATGAACTTCATGCATCTGAAAGATTCTAATCTCTGGAGAACAAAGATCATGACCAGTTTTAAATAAGGTTTCCTAATTATCAGAGTGCAAAGACAAGATCAGGTCTGTTGTACACACAGCTTTTGTTCTCAAAGACACCACAATAAATAAAAAGAAACACTAAAAAAAGAATCTACTGCTGCCCTGAAAATGAACAGAAAGAAATTCCATCTGCAAGGTAAATTTTCCAGAAAACAGCTGGCACCAAACACAGAAATTAAAATAAAACTCATCTGTAACTACAGTACTGCTAAAAAAATGCTCTAGTATCAATTAATATTAAACATGGTAACATTCCCAAGATTCAGTTCACACAGAGCAAAGGACAAGTGTTCTAACAGAACAACTGAAGTATTTGAGGAAAGGTTGTTGCAAAGAATGAACACTGTCTCTCTCTGAGTATTCAGCTTTCGGTATTTTTCCGTCTATTCTGAAAGCCAGCAATCACTTGGGAGAATGAGGTATTGATGAAATATATAAAAACAGATACTTACACATTTGACTGCCTGATGGAAGAGGAAAACAACTAAGAAAAATCTCAAGAGGACAAGGTCACAGATGTGAAGAAGTGATCCTGATAGTTTCAGATGAAGTAGTTTCAGCATTTAAAATATCTTTTTAGAACTAGATGCACAGATTTTAAAACTAATTATGACAAAGATAAACTTTGTGATGACCAAGTAAGAATATCATGTGGTTGATATGTCATAATTCAGTTCATATATTATTAAAGTGAACAAAAAAGACCTTAGTTTGAGTCTGTTCTAAAGTTGCTATCAGCTGTTTTGATATAGATAACTCAAGATGCCTGTTCAATATGAAACACAGAAAATGCTGTTTCTAAATGACTTGTTACCCTAAGTATTCTTACACCATTTCAGTTTAACAAGACAGAAAGAGCTAGGCAAGACTGACTTTGATTGTGGATTTCAAAGACATCAGTATTTACTGATTTTGAAACAAATAGTGCTTAGGGAATCTCAGCTATGCACTGAGTGGGGGTCAGCACTGTCACAGCTCCAAGTTTTAAATTATCATTATATTGGAATTAAATTATCATTACATTGGAAAAACAAATGCTTAACTTTATCATAGATTGTCACAAAAGTAAGCTATCATTACTGCTGTTCTCTTTACTAAGGGAAGATACTCATTCTTGCTCTGGTACATGATGGAATTACCTAAACGACATTAAGAAACCAGAAAAGACTTACATGCATGTAAAGGTAACGTTCAGGATAGGAAGCATGGAAGATGACATCAGCTGACCTCTTGAAAAAAATCCCCCTAGCTAATGAGCATAGGGGGAATATCAGACTAAGGCCAAGTATGGGAGCCCCGGGAAACAGGAAACACAACAGCAGATTGCCACATTGACTATGGTATGCAGAACAGTCCTGTGATGCAACTCTAACAGAAGTCTAATTTCTATTCAGTGATTTACTTTCCATTAAGCAGAAGACATAAAAGCATTCCTAGCAGTTGTTCACCTCTTGACTAATTTTTAAACAGGAGATCAATATTGTCAGATACTGAGGGACCACAAATGGGCTTAGTAGAACTAAGCTTGGGGAGCAAATGTGAAAAACCATACTGCACTTCTAAAATGTCACTGAGGATCCACTTTCATTTAATCTTACTGTTCTGCCAAGTGATTGTGCAACACTGAGCAGATCATGTAGCGGCTGTATGAGCAGACACGGAGTCTTCTGTGTCTGTCTTGTTCTCACCAAAACAATTTTCTCTCTAATGGCAACGACAAAGATTAGGAATTCCGAGTGTGAGAGAAGCAGCATTAGCCTAAAGGAAGATTTTAAAGACAGATTATTTTTCTTCTTGAGGCTAGCAAATGTCTAGAAATGTTTTATTGCTGTCTGGTTAGACAATATAATCAAATGTTGTTTGCTCAACATGCAACAAAACATCACAGGCAAAACATTCCTTTTTTGCCTGAAAAGAAAGCTGAGTTTTTCACTAGAAAAATGTTTTCAATGTCACTTTTTTCACCCATCTTAGTGAATGGATAAGCCCGTCACTTTTTCCAGATCAGACACACAATTTCAGTCTCACTAAAAAAATGTAAAAATTATCGCCATAACTGCAGTAATTTTTGGAAAGGCTCCTGGGTTCAGCTTTGGGCCAGAAAGAGGACAGGGGGACAGGACAGACCTGGACACACACAGCATCCTCTGGGATGTTATAAGTGGCACCAACACTAACTACTTCCAGCTAGAATCTTCAGCTACTCTGTAACATTCAGACTTCCAACCACAAGTGGGCAACTCAGCCATGTAAAAAGTAGAAGTTCATAAGTTAGACAAATGACTTCGAAGACTCTAGGACTGACCCTGATTCTTTCTGTACCTTGATCAAGTTTCATTGATTGTGATCCCATAATGTTCTGTTTCCAGAGGCAGACAATAAAAGCTAGCCACTAAATACCATAATCCAGGATTTTCAGGTACTGAGCAGCTGCATTTTTATTACCGTCAATAATGTTGGCTGTAAACGTCTCCAGCCTAATCCAAATTTTGTCAACTCATATGATAAAAATATCTATTTCAATTGCTGCTGCTAGAAAATCAACCACTGAAATGGTATAGTTAATGTTAAACAATAATTTCCTGTGAAAAAGGAAAGTTTTACTGACAGGGACAGACCTGAAGTTCACAGGCATCCATAGCACTTTTCTACCAGCTCCTACGGGGTGAAACAAGGTCACCAACAGATGGTGCCCAACAGCCATGTACTTCAGTTCTATGGGCTGGCTAGATGAGAGGTTTTTTTGGTTGGTTCCGTTTTTTATAAACCAGGATTATACCAAGGCTTTTTTTCCACTAATCCTAGCACAAGGAACAGTCACAAAAATCACACTGACTATCCATAAATGAAGCAGAAAAAAACCCAAAAATCTAAACAACAATGCAGGGGACCACAGAGGCGGGCTATGTATGTGCTTATGTATGGTACTGTAACAGACGGAAGTAGGGGCTCCCATTGCTTCAGACTGCTCTTGGAACCAGTCAGCTGGTAAAAAGTACACAGGAATTCTGCTGAGCTTCAAGCTCTGCTGACAAAGACATGCAGCATTAGGTAGTGGCAGAACACAGGAGTCTGTCTGGAAAGAAGATACGGATATTCTTAGACTCATTCAGTGATTAGACAGATGATGTATTCACCTACAAGCCTCTTAACAAATACCCAACAAAAATGTTTTCACTTTCAAATGATTTACAGTTCTCCAAGAAGGTAGGAGTAGGCACTGCGTCGGGAGTAAACAATGAAAGATTTGCCTAAAAGAGTAATTTCTAGCATGGTTATCTTCACAAACTCAATCTGCTAAATATAAGGGTGAAAAAGGACTGTAGTAACCTTCACTAACAGCCCACTGCACTGATGCTAGACCAGAAAATGGAAATGCTTCCAGATGTGGAATACATGGTAGAGTCTAACTAGTTTGGCTTTAATCTGATTAGAATATAACTCAACAGTAGCAGTATCCTCAGAGAGGAGGAAAAATGGGGAGTTGTACTGTGGAAATACTTGCAGGAGTATGAACCCACACGATGAGGAAGTTATCAACATAGAAATTTATCAGGTTGATCAAATATGAGGCTATGGCTGGCTGGAAAGATAAGAGGCTAGAGAAACAGCACAAATGACACAAGTATCTCTGCTCCAGATAGAGATTAAGAGCTGTGCTTTAGAATGAGGGTACCGTTCCACTGCACTGTAGCAGATACAGGACAGTCATGACTTTAAGCTCATGCGCATGATTCTTATTCCGTCTTAGCCCCAGGAGGACGGGAAACAAGAAGAAATTAATGCTTATTATTGAGTACATTCACAGAAGGTGACCACAATCACTTGAGTATAGCAGCCTTTGGAAAGCTTAGTACATATCATTTGCCTGCTTATGTTTAATTTTATGGGTATGACTTCTTTTGAAAAAGCTAAGAATTCAGAGAAGAAAAATTATTTTTTGGTTATCCTACATGGACCACAGGACTGTAGAGAGCTACATCAATCACTGCCTTTGTTTATTTTTGATACAGGTTTTGGAGATGTTGTTATGGTTAAGGCTAAAATAGTGTAGCATGAAGACCTATTTGTGAAACACTGCCTGTTTTCCCTTATACCTAGATGTATCATAAGTCTGTTTAATTTAGGGTGGGAAGTTAAATAGTAATATATGCTTGCTTAACATAGTTGTATCAAAACAGTAAAACTGGGCTGACAGTACTTAGTCTGCAACTACTTGAAAGAATCAGATTGCTAGTGGAGGTAATACATTAGAATGAATGTTCTGATTTGCAATCAAGCAAAAGAATCCAAAACACATACTTCAAACTGTTAAAAATGCCCAAACTTCTCCAGCCACAGCCTTGTTCTGATGTGAACAGTAATGAAAGTAGCCTGATTTTTTGAACAGTATGGTTACATCAGCATTGCTCTGATCATTTCTGATTCATTTTTTCACACACATGATGAATTTTAGTGATCGAACAGAAGAAGAAAACTCAGATTACCTGGCCTTATTACTCCAGAAGCTTTCACATTGACTGTGTGACTAATTACAACAGTCCTTTTCTTTAAAAACAAACAAGCATAACCCAAACAAAAATTTATTTCCCTAAATATTTTATAGTATTTTTCACTTCCATGTCCCTGCTGACTACAACTTTCTTTTGTATTCCACTTTGATTTTTCACTTGTGCTCTGAAACATTCTGATATACAGCGTATTTACACATAATTTTTAAAATGTTGTGACAGCTTGATATTTTTAAGTGCAAGAAAATACACTCACTTTTTATGAGAGAACAGACTAAGCATCCAGAGAAACAGACATAAGTAATTCAACCCATGAAAAATATTCTGTAGGTGTCATTCGAGAGCACTTCCATCTACTTACTTCAAATCACAATCTCTATTCTATCTGAACTTTCCTATTCAGACCTAGGTCCAGGAATTATTAACATGAAACTAGCAGAGCCATTTGTGAACTAAACCAAATTTCAACCCAGAACAGGTTGCAGTACCTCAGGGAAGTGTTAACAGAGCAGAGAGTCATTCAGACATCAGGCTTGACTTCATTTCAACTTGACAGCAGCAGAAAGTCACCCTGCCATCAAATACATATTTTTGAATCTATGCAAAAGCAACACTTTTTATTATCCCTCCAGTTCTCTGGTCATATATGTATATGTCACACAAATTACTATCACAGATGGCATACTTATTATCACTTTGGACAGAGGCCACAAAGTTCCCGAACAAACATGATTTCCTATTAGTCACAGTTAAAGGACATTAATGGAACTATGTAGTAAATTCAGTTTGCAGCAGAAAGTAATAGCCACACGTATTTCAAAGTGGTTAAAAACACATTATTTCCAAAAGTATATGGATATTTTTTTCTTGTCATATCAGTGTTCAAGTTATTTTTTAATAATTGATCTTTTCTAGCTCAAGTTTTTAATCAGTTTACTACAAAGAAAAACCTTTCCTCTTGCCTCCTCTTGTAATGCCTTGTGCTGCTTATAGGAGCAGCTGTTAGAACACACACATAGTGTCTGTCCCCTGGGCAAAATAAAGACTAATCTTACAACAAGTATAGACAGGCTGGAGGGGTCACTTGTGCTGGAGGGAGTCATAGTTGGCTTTTCAACTGCAAGACTTCATTTCTACCATGATGACAAGCTTTTATAAACCTGAGCTTTATATCTTGCCCTCTCTACTTTCTGTGGTTCATACAGTCATTTGTCATAAGCTAACCTAAAAATCATGTCGTGTGTGGACTCAGACAGTCAGCAAAGAAACAAAATGGCATACTTAGTGCAGGAAAAAGAGTTTATACATTGTTAAAAGTTTAAAAACTTGATTTTTCTCCAGAAAGTTTGTGCATTTACTGAAGACACTCTTCAGCTAACTTCAGCTAACTATTGAGATATAATGTGGCCTTGGATGACACAGGTTAAAAAAAGCACACGATTCGTTTAGTCATATTGTAGATCTATCCCTTCACAAGTAATTCACTCCACTGACTATTAATGGAACTGATGCAAAACTACATATTTCAGTGTTGATTTCCCTAAGACCCTGATGAAATTTATGCACTTTTCAGGTGGCTGAAAACTCTGTCTTTCCCTTCTAGCAATTGGCAAAACTGGTTTTAACATCTACTGAAGACCTACTGAAATTAACTAAAAGACTTTGATCACCTTTGGATCAGCTGCGATACATGAAAATTCCCCCCCCTTTAAACATAAGAAAAACTGAAAATAGCAGATGACATGAAAACCTCATTTCTCTTTGAAGTCAGTCTGATTCATCAACCCTGGTGGGCAGAAACTCTTATAAAATTTTAATTTCCTATGCCTTTAAACTTATTCCCTTACTCTATGCAAAAGTCCATTTGCCCTACACAAAACAGAAGGTAATGAAACCAAGATTTCATCTATCAATCTTGAAGTGTTCAGCTAATTGTGCAAGTTTACTAAGTACGAAATTCTGCCACTACATAGATAAGAGAAATAGAAAATTACGTGCTTTTAAAAAATAGAGTGCTGGAGCAACTATATAAAAATCTTACAGTATTTTAAAATTAAAAATATTACAACTAATTACTTCAAGAAGTACCTTTCAAATAGAAAAAGTAGTCTATGAAGATGACTGATTAATGCAATAGTCAGAAGATACAGCGTAACTCAGAATATCCTTTTCCAGTCCCTCTGTTGGCCTTGTGTTTGTCAGACGGACAAGGCCTCTGTTGTGCAGCTAGTCCATAAATCTAGAATCTGTGACACATGGAGATCATTTACCATAAAAAATAGCCTCCAAGAGCACGTGTCAACCTGCATATTGGAATCATCCTTAGTCCCAAGACAGAAGTACAATTTTACCCTTGTATTCAAAATAAACCATTGCTTTCGGAATGCCATTTTTATCCAAGCTATTTTGTAAACAAACAAGACATCAGGGAATAAGTGGTGCTTAAATAGACTACACAAAAGATTGTGTTTGAAACTCAGTGCTGATTACTTTCATTCTCCTCTTTAACAGAACAGACATTGAAGCATTTTTTAAAAATAAGGCTCAAATAGAAGGTAATGCTTGGCTCTGCCAAAAACAGTTGGCTTCTCAGCTGCTGCTTCAAAATAAAAGACTACTAGAGAGCACTAAATTTAACTCTTGTAAGCATACTGAGACGTCTGAAAATTTGTTTGTGACAGAGCAAACTAAATCCTGTTAGGTTGCATTGCTGGTACCCCTGTAGGTACTGGGTGGGGGCTGCCATTAGGAGAAGAAATCTATTCTCCAGGCTAAACAAGCCCTGTTCCCTCATCTGCTCACCACAGGGCTTCTGCTTCTGCCCCTGATCATTCTGGCAGCCATCTACTGAACTCACTCCAGTTTATCCA
>VZTL01068632.1:0-20118 GCA_013400535.1 Scopus umbretta | reverse complement strand
CTTGGCTCTCTTTTTGCTGCTAGACTCCCTTTTTGCTGCTAATGAAGCAACATTACTTCTCAATACTGCATAAGAAGATCATTAGCTATCTGCACACGTTCTGATTTCAGTCGAGTCCTTCACTACCCATTCACATTAGTCTTTGTAAGAAAGCCAGTCAAGCCAGCCAGTGAAGTGTAAAAAAATGTATACTTGTTTGTAAGACTAGGGTCTGTGAGTAAGTATTTAGTAAACCCAAACATTTCACAACGTAATCATATCTCAGGTATTAGTCAGTAGCTCTGTCATAAACATGAGAATCCTTCCCATTTATTGTATTCCTTTTTCTTCATATTTAAGTGCTGTCACCTTGCATTACTGTAACTTACAGGGATGCTTAATAACACACTTTGCCTTTCCCTACTCCTCCACCTGACTGACTACAAAGAATATGAGTTTTTCTGTGGGTCTGAAACTATGCAAAAAGTCACACCAAAAGACAGAAGCTAGTGCCAGTATTCTGCTGCTATTCTGCATACTGCTGATGTAGAAAGATTGATGGAATTGGCTTTGCTATACAGTTACACTTGTTATGAGTGTATATTCCACTTACATATTAAATATATGTGCTTTTTTTGTTTATAGTTCTTTAGACAAACTTGCCACAGAACTGAGCCATTTTCAAAGTGCACTAAGTAGACTACATTCTTTCCCAATAATCATTTATATAGTTCATTTCCTAAGGCAGATTCCTGAGGCAATAAAGGCAAGCATTATTTACCTTCAACACAGCATAAATGGATATCGTATATCTGACATATACAATATTCTAGGTACTACCAAGCAATTTATCAACAACCTAATATTTCAGTATTACTTATCCTCGAATGCTTTTGTTCAATAATATTCTGTTCAGTCATTATAAAAAGCTAATTTGAAAATAAGCAGATAACTGTGACAGGTACAGTGACATATCATGCATTCTTCATAAAACGTCGACAGTAACTCTGCAGCAACTGCATTGTCATTTAATTGTGTTTATGCTTACAAAATACCATTGTGTAAAAGTCTTCCTGTTTGAAATATGTACTCCTAAGAATTAGATCCATGGCAGAAGTTCATTCATTTACAATTTTCAGCTAATAGATAGTTAGAAGAAATTTCACATTTATTTCTGCATGCTTACAGCTAATGACTTCCGAAACCAGAATCACTAATGCAAAGTCCAAAATAGATATGTTTCCCCCTAACTCTAAGGAACACCTAGAATGTTTGTATGTAAATAAAAGTATTTTTTCAATATTCCTGGCTTTGATACTTTCTGTTCAACATGTGTGTAAAATATTGCCTCAGAACTCAGCTCTAAAGGAAAAATGGTAGCAGCAGATCTACAGAAATGGATTAATTTTCTGTGCATCTATGACTAAAGATATTTGCATATAGAAGTGGCTTTATCTACTTATCTTTATACAATCTTCATTAGCCTGATCTCCTGATAATTAAGCTTGAGAACTGAACTTTTGCTCTTTGTCAGTGTGAGCACTGAATTTAGCCTCTTTAATCTACATTGCTTTCCTCTTTCACATTAAGAAAAGTGTTAGAGAAGTCACTTGGGCAACGGTTTGCAACTGACACTGTTTGCTGGTTATGTGGCTTTAAGGACAACTTTTGTTTTATGACTGACCCAAGACACATATGTGCATCATATATTAAGAATTCACGGGGCGGGGGGGGGGAAATCCAGAACTCCCCATCATGCCATAAAAGCCAACAGAAGAAAGTCTTTTGAAAAATTCTTTGTGAGGTGCCTTCCATTTTATGCTTGCTCAGTACTCCTTCACACCTTTAAAACTGAATGCCACTGCAACTTCTCTGGCACGGGTGGCTTTCCTGCTGTTTTGCTCTCTTAGCACAACTCCAAGAGACAACTGCCCCGGTGCCCACACCTCCCCCTGGGCAGATCACAGTTTGTACACTTCTTGTGAGAAAGTCTTGTCCCTCTTACCATCACAGAAAGTATTTTTAATGGTTTAATGACACTCTGCTATAAAATATCTTCTATTCCTAATACCAGATATCCAAATATTACCATAACTTTTATGGGCATTTTCAATTGAAACAAACTGTTAAAATCTAGACAGTGCAGCCATAGCCTTTTAAATGTGCAAGTACTGAAATGTCCTGTGATACACAGACTTTCATTTACATTTACAAGTCAACTACATGTGAGCCACTGATGATTTATGTTGCTTTTTTTTTATTTACATTTCTCCTGATTTCAGCTTAATTCAGAGTTAATTTTCTTCCTAGAAGCTGGCATAGTGCTGCGTTTTGGATTTAGTATGAGAATAATGCTGGTAACACACTGATGTTTTAGTTGTTGCTAGGTAGTGTTTACACCAGTCAAGGACTTATTCTTTCAGCTTCCATGCTCTGCCAGGTGCACAAGAAACTGGGAGGAGGCACAGCCAAGATAGTTGATCCAAACTGGCCAAAGGGCTGTTCCAGACTATATGATGACATGCTCAGTATAGAAACTGGGGGCAGTTGGCCAGGGACAGCGATCGCTGCTCGGGGCCTGGCTGGGGGTTGGTCATTGAGTGGCAAGTGGTTGTATCACTTGTTTGTTGTTTTTTTTTTTTTCATCCCTGGATTTTGTTTTTCTCTCTCTCATTGTTCTCTTTTTCATTACCATTTTTATTAATATTACTGTTATTATTATTTTATTTCAATTATTAAACTGTTCTTATCTCAACCCACAAATTTTCTTACTTTTACCCTTCCGAGTCTCTCCCCATCCCAATGGTGGGGAAAGGGGGAAAGTGAGCAAATGGTTGTGTGGTTCTTGGTTGCCAACAGGGTCTAAACCACAACAACATTCCATACTGTAATAGTGTACCACTGCATAGAGTTGCATTTTTTTTTAAGCATGTCCTTTCTTTCTTACAGCACATAGTTCTAGAATATTTAGAGGAAAAGGGAGAAGAGCATCCATTAAAGGATGGGATGGCAAAAGGTTGCTCTTGGGCTGCGACTTTTGGGTCTGAATATGATGAAGATAACAATGAAAAAGACAAATGTAAGAACTGTGCCAGCAGCCTGGGGGAGGGATTGATGAGAACCTGTTCTTTCCCAGAAAATTTATGGGAATAAAACATTTTTAATTCTATAACTGTCTAGAAACTGACTCTAGCTAGTGACTGGAAAAGTGCTTAAGAACACTCAAGAAGAAATTTAAATGCTTAGATTGACTTTACTGATATATCCTCAGTTAAGGAGGGAGATAACGAATACCTAAAGAAATGAATTAGATTTCAAGGGACTATTAAAAATGAAGAACTGCAATTCTGAATTTTTCCTAATGCATTTTGTACAATGTACCATGCTGTTCTATGCACTTTGTTGATCTGTGGTGTAGAAAAGCTCATGTTATCAAGAAATTAGAATTCAAAAAATGAATCTAGATGCAACTGCAATCTACGTTCTCTAATTATTAGACAGAAGCAAAAGTTCTTAGTATGGGAAAAATGTGTCATTAATACCTATGATCCCACTTCAAAAAGAGATGGACACAGCTGTGCAGCTGGAGCAGAAGTTAAACTAGAAAGCTATTCTGGAGGGTATTCCTGGATCCACATTCTGGATGTTACTTCTGATTTGCTCAAATGGAGAATGATTATGTGTCAGTTTGGCATATGCTTCTTCCTCTTCTCTTCTAGCTCAAATGTTTTGGCCATTCCAGTGGATTGACAGAGCCAAGATATCACCCACTCTCCACCTCCACTGGTAACATTGCTCCCTTCAAATGGAATATTTTTGTGTACTGCTCTTTATTGTTGTTTTGAATGATATACACCAGTACACCTTTATACCTACACACATTGAAAGAGTGTCAGAAAGCACCTTTTTCTTTTTTTTTCAAATGGAAACAAATAAAATATTTCAGCAAGAGTGACTACACTAGCTTTCATATCTTCTCCTGAGAAAAACAAAAGCAAGATAAAAGGAAAGAAGAATTATCATATACTGTGTCACAGGCAAATTTTATTTGGTCATAAGATAGCAGGCCATAGCATTATGATTGACATAGCCTGCTAATGATGCATTTTTTGGCACTTATGGTTTTCAAACCTAATGTTAACTTTTTAGTTGGTGGTGGTGGTGATATTTAATAAGCTTTTAAAATAAATATAATTTAGCACAATCAGGAAGGAAATTAAAAACAAATGTCTGTTAGGTGTTAAAGAATGAAAATTAAATGTTGTCAAGATATTGTAATTTTTATTGACAAATTTCACCATAATCTGTACAAATAACTGAACTGTAGAAGCCAGTACCAGTAACCTAGCCACATATCTGGCACAATGTACTGAGCAAGTATTTGACAAGTTAATTAGCATGGCACTCAACTTCAGTTATTTTTTACAACTATTTGAATCATTTTTCTTGATGTTAAACATTCTGTAGCCTCAGTTTTAGACTTCACTGTGTATTTATTTAAACTTCAAGTCAAAATAAGTTCACCACTGACTACAAGCTAAAGTTAAAAGTGCATGTATTAGACAAACACCCATTTCAACTTATGATGATGGACAACAGTAAGTTACTGAATCTAGAATCCTGGAGGTCATTGCCGTAGGACCTGGACAAAACCAAAGCAGAATTAGCATGACTTTTTATTAGTTATTTCATGGGGATTTCTTTTACATTATTTCCCTTTTTTTTTTCTTGCATGATTTAAACCAGATTTTTTTCCATGATTTATATTCTGATAGATCTATGTTATCTATATTTGACTTCCCCAATATCTAAAATATACATATTTATTCTTTCTCTCCTTGTACCTTACATTTATAATGAAAAAAGAATTGGAGCACATATATTGAATAGCAGAAATTCATGCAAGTGGAAGAAAAAGAGGTCAATTATCCTACAGACCTGCCAACAAATTGTTACCATAATGAAGTATTTTTCCATGTAAATAACAAATACATGCTATTTGGCTGAAAAGCCTGTGCTGCCTCAGGTTGTGAATGAATGAAAGATAGAATATATCTAGAACTGTAGCCAGTAATTCTTCTTCCTTACACACTAAAAAATTCTAAGGGATAGATTTATGACTTGACGATGAAGTAACTAACAGCTTTCCAAATATTTTCCTTCTCATACAAGTCAAATGTGATACCTTTGTTACTTGCCTATGATATACACCTCCATACTAAAGCATTTACTCTATATTATTACTACCTGTTTTTAACTTCGGTACCACTGAAAAAATATAATAAGTGACAAGTGCTTACTTGTGAGCAGAAAGGAACAATATTTTCAGAATGAAGATCCTTTCAAATGTCATGCTTGTTCAGTGCATCCTTTGAAGGATTTGGTCCATTAAGTTTTTAAAAAATGATGCTCAGTATAGATTTGATAACTGAATTACCTAGTTTTAGAAATTGCCTGTCACTTCAAAACACTTCTTTGTCTGAAGAAAATAAATACTCTGCAAAACAGCTCTTTGTTGGTAGCATTCAGGGAGACAGCTCTGTATCACTTGTATTGGGAACATATTTGGAAGAAAAACTTTGCATACATAAAGATTAGGATCAGTTTTATAATTAAAAAAAATGAAAGCTAAAAGAAATCCATGGCAAAATGGCAGTGGCAAGGGGCAGTAGTCACACATTATGACTTGGTATGTTCAGACTGGACATCAGAAAAGCTTTTTTACCAGCAAAGTGACAGTGGAACTGGTTATGAAGAGGGGTTGAGGAACCTCTATCCCTGGAGGCTTTCAAGGCTCACTAGACAAAGCTACAGCTGACCTGATCTAGTGTTGGCAATAGACCTTATCTGAACAGGAAGTTTGGATAGATGATCTCCACAGGTAGCATTCAATCAACACTTCTATGGCTCTACTGTCACTAACATTATTCTAATTTTAGTGGTGTGTATCCTTCATAGGTGTATCCTTCATAGCTGTATACTGCTTAATGTGTTTAATTTCCTTTTATAGTCAATGGGAATAAATAGCTCTTCAAAATAAGATCTGAGTTCTTTTAGCTGTTTACTTTAAGAAGGGATGAGTTGTGCACTAGCTATACTGACATCTTAGACTGAGACTTATACTGCATCTTAGACTGAGAACTTGAGATATAGATGTTCAACTTCAGTCAAATTAGCCCCACCTTCTCTGATTATAAAGAAGACATACCGTTGATTCAGTTTGAAGCTGATGGTGTGTTTACGAAACTTATTCAGCGGTTGATTCAGGTATACTTCATAAGCAGTCTGGAGAGGAAGGAGCTTTAGCAACATAGCAACTGTTCCTAATGAGTTTCACGCTAACACTGCTTTAATGTTAGCAATAATAGCAACACTACATAGCAATAATACAAGTCTCAAGAAAATGAAAATCAGAGCCCTTTTGCTCTTGTTCAGCAGTTGTACTTCCTACAAATTTTTGAGAAATTCCAGCCTAAGAGATAAACTAAGAAATACCTTTATAGCCCATTCATCAATGGCTTTGTCTTTAGGATCCTAACTTATATGCATACATGTATGTGGGTTTGACCTCTATTTTTGCATACTCAAATCTTCAAAACTAAACAGTTAAATATTGAAAAATAAGAAATCAAAGCCTAGACCCAAGACTGATAATCTGGATTATTATCACTATTCCATGTTCAAAGCTACAGAAAACTTGCTTGGTCCTCAGCAGAGATAGTAAAACAACATTAATGACTGTTATTTTTTAGCAAGTAGATATAATAAAGGGATTCAAGAAAGACATTTTAATAAAAAAAACACTTTAAAATAAGCTTACATGTTGCTTTTTCTTGTAGACTGTAAATTGATTCTGAAAAAAGCAAGTGTATTTTTTTTCTTCCAAGAGAATGTTGTCAAATCTCATTGACCAAATGACTTCTGAAACCCAGATGGAATCAGAAAGAATAGCTTAGGTATTTAAATGCTTCTCATGGGTTTCAACATGTTTTTAGAATTATTTTTCACTGCTTGAATATGTAAGATGTTTTTACCATCTTACTGATACTCATTTAATTTAGCTTTGCACCAAGGTACTTATTTTAGAGTAGGTTTATTTAAATTGGCTTGGTTTATGGTTTGATTTTCAAACGTCTGTTGCTTATGTCAAAGCTTTAAAAGCACATTCATGACAACAAGCTGTAAGTTAAGCATACGAATGAGTTACCAACTCACACTTTAGAAGCAGATTTTCCAGAATATGCATACACAGCTATGGAACCACAAGAAACAATTATGGATACAACTGGGTACCAGAAAGCATAGTAGGTCATTACATCTGCAAAAGAAAGGCACTGAAATGAAAAAAATATGATGGAAAATTTATGAAAAATTAGAGGCATTTGGATACTAAGTCCGATATGAGAAGAAATTACATCTTACCATAGGAACTCAGTTAAAGAAGATGAATGTGAAGTCAGTGGAACTCTGCTGATGAAGGGGAAAGGTTCTAAACCAATACAGCTTCATTGTTCTCTTCAAAATTTAGTAGATTATTATTATCATTATTACTATTAGCAAAGGACTGCTGGATTCCTCATGTCCATGTCTCCAGACCATGACTTAGTCATCTGAAAATATTATCACATTAAGTTGAGATGCATTATAATATTTTTCAATTTTATATTGTCTTCCAGTGAACTTGCTCCCCCCAATGCACTTTACTGATCAAGTTGTGCTGGTGTATTTAATCAGTAATAACTTTAGGTACTGTGGTATCTTCTGAATACTGCTAATTTTGGGTTATTTTACTTGGTATACCACACTTCTGGAATGCACCGCTTCTGTTTCCCTGTGTTCACCTTTCCTTGTCCTCCATTGTATAAATAATACTTACATAATTACAGAAACTACACTCATTTATTTGTGAAAGATAACATCTCTATTGCCTTCTCATCCAGATTTGAGGCAGAGTTAATGAGACATGCACTTCAGTCTTTTGTCCTGTGTATCTAAATGGTAACTATTATAGATCTGTTTACTTCCTTTCTTTTTTAGCAGTGGCTCACCTTTAACATATCTTTCAAATTACACCACTTGTCTTCAGAATCCTCCATATTGCTGTTCATTTGGAAGCCTCATTTATTTTTAAAGCCCTATTTTGACAGGTTTCTTGCTTTTAAAAGAATTAGCTGCATGAGAAATTGATCCAACTAACGTTCTTCTTTCACTCACTGAAATGCTTCTGTGACTGACAGGTTACATTGTATAGCCGTATTTTTTTAGTTGCTTTATGCTTCCTTCAGCTACTTAAAGCCATTTCTCCTCCAGTCTATACTAACAAGAGCTGTGGTCTTTGTAGTACTCACTTTGATGTAAGAAAATTTGGTTCAAGTTCTTGTTTTAATGGATCAGGTCAGAAACCCAAAACTAGTACCTATTTCACACATGGCAGATAAATTAATTGGAAAATAAACCAGTTTGGGTTGGAACATATTAACTTTTCCTTCTCCGTCACTCTCTATTTTGTACCTAAAGTATATTAACTGAAGAACAAGAAAATAAAAATCTCTAATACATGCAGAGAGAGCTTTGACTGAATCCTGAAAAAATCTCTCAGAACATGAGTACATTTTATAGCTGTAGTAGATGTTCATAAGATGTCTTTCACAACTACAAGGATGCAAGATTTTTAGATTTCTTTGTCATTTGGTAATGTTCAGTTTAACTACTTTTTTAAAGCTGTGTTCCTTAGGGAAAAATCTGAACTTTCTAAATAACTATACAGTTCATGATTATCCAGGATTTTGGTACAACTAATTAGGATAATGAGAGTGTTTTGAGGCAGGAAAAGAATCCCACAAAACTGTGAAGAGTCACCCAGCAAACAGTGCTGCTGGCTGAATATTAACCTTATTTATGTTAAAATGTTCTTGAAATTCTTTTATTTTATTCAGTTCTTGGTTGCTGGTGGTACCAGAAACTAAAGGACTGAAAGCAGAACTGAACATCTACAGGATGTTGGTTTTCATCAGGTTGAGTCTGGTATATTTGTCTTAAAAAACTATCCTGGTTTGAAACAATCTTGTAGGAATATTTTATGTCTTCATCTGAGGATGTCAAAGATATACAGACTTTTCTCCATTTTTCTTGATTTTAAAATAGCTATCTTCCTCCTCCCCCCTCCCTTTGAGTAATAATAATTACTCAATAATTACTCAATAATTACTCAAAAAAGTAATAATTACTCCACTCGAGTAATCAGCAAAATTACTCATTTTTTTCTGGAAGATGTTTTGGTACTCACACCAAATCACTTCTCAATCTTCTTTTGGTTATTCCAAGCTAACTGAAACCTTTGTAGAGATTATTTTTTCCAGCTTTCAAATAACTCATGTAGTTCTTTTAGCATTCACCATAATTTCTGGTCCCTTCTCAAATTTACAGACACCAAACCCACACATTTTATTCCCATCTCAGCCAAACACTATCATAAAGTAAACTGATTGGTCTCATCTAGTTAATTCCTCTTTTCCTTTGTATAAACAAGTGTCATACACAACTTTTTATAGCAGCATCACACTAAGAACTTATATTCAGCTATATATATTATATTCATTGTATTCAGAAATTATTTCCAGAAATATTGATTTCCATGATGTGCTCTTGTTTTACAAAGATAGTGCTCATATCTTGTTCATGGATGTATAACTTTTTATTTTATCTAAAATCCTACATAAAAATCTCTTGTATTTGACAATGTATTCACATTGCTTCATGAGATCTGTCAATTATTAATAACTGATTCAATAAACATGGGATCTACCGACATTTTTTGTTTACACATCAGCTCAGGAATATTCATCAATAAGAAAATGTGATTCTTCGACAAAACCTAGTTTCTAACTAGGCAAATATATTTAATTTCTTTACTTCATTACTAATTAATTCCTAAAATGTAAAGAATCACTAGGTCAACTTTCTGCTTTGACTGCCTTTTAAAACTCATCAGTACAAAGTCTTTGAGGTTCCTGACTTTCAAAAACAGCTCCTGCTTTAATAAGCTGTACTTTTATAAGGGTTTTCAGGTTCCTAAAGGTGAAATCTTCCATTTTGCCAGTTCAAGAGAAGGGGGCAGCCAGAAATAGGTGCTTTATACATATCAACTCTTGGCTATGTGGCTGGTGCCATCCTGAGGGTTTTGGCTTTTACGACAATGGGGTGTTCTTCAATGACTATGATGTGTTAGGGAGGGATGAAAACCACTTGTCTAGAAAGGGCAAAGGAATCTTTAGCAACAGGCTAGCTAACTTGGTGAGGCAGGCTTTAAACTGAAGGACCTGGGAGGTGGGGTCCAAAATGGAAATGCTCACACCATCGCAACCAACTGGGGATTAAATCAGGCCAACCAGTGCAGCGACAAATGTTCCTTAGCTGTCTCCCAAGACGTGACACAGAAAAGGAACCACCTCAAGTATATGTATACAAATGCACGCAGTCTGGGAAACAAAAAGGAGGAACTGGAGCTCCGTGTCCAGTCAGAAGGTTATGATATCAAAGGAGTAGCTGAAACATGGTGGGACAACTCACACAACTGGGGGATCACGATAGATGGTTATAGGCTGTTTTGCAAAGATAGGCAGGGAAGAAGAGATGGAGGAGTTGCACTCTATGTTAAGGAAAACCTTGAGTGTATTGAAGCTGACTATGGTGATTGTGATTGTGTCCACATCTGGACAGGCTGGAGGGGGTCCAGAGAGGGGCCACCAAGATGATCAAAGGACTGGGAAGCCTGTTGCATGAGGAAAAGCTGAGAGAAATGGGTCTCTTCAGCCTTGAGAAAAGGAGGCTTAGAGGTCATCTTGTCACCATGTACCAGTCCTTAAAGGGTAGTTACAAAGAAGATGGAGACTCCCTTTTGTAGGGGATTTTTATGACAGTCTCAAGCACAAGGTTGTGTATGAGATATACGTGCACAACCCAGATTCTCCAGATTGCGCCGACAACCTTGAACCGTCCTTTACTGCAAGATAAGAGGAAGCGGAACACTGCTGTACCGGGACATGTTAGCAGAAATGAACGAGCTACAGGAAGAGGAAGAAGCGACGAGTGTTCGAGAGCATGTAAATTAACATAGACCCAATCTGTGAGTCTTGACAGCACATGGACATCGTTGTTAACCAATAGCCTATTGCTCAGTATGCCTGATTGTCACGTGAACCCTGAAACCCTCTACATAACTCATATCATTTTGCTATTAAAGTAAAGCAACACGGTACCTCTATGAGGAAGGTGTGTTGTATTCTGGCGGTCTCTGTCTACAAATGGCGCCTGAACAGGCACAGCGGAGAGGCTCATGATCCTCCTCAGAAGTGGTGGGACGCAGAAACTCTGGGGAAAGGGAGCCACGGAGACCGGAGGCAGAGGAGCTCAGCAGTATACCGAGGGCCAGTGGGCGAGAGGTGCTGCGGTAGGAAGATTAGCTACCTTCCCCCTGCCACATTATAGTGCCGCTATGGACTTAGAAGTAGTCTGCCTGATTGTCACGTGGACCCTGAAACCCTCTATATAACTCATATTGTTTTGCTATTAAAGTGAAGCAACACGGTACCTCTGTGAGGAAGGTGTGTTGTATTTCGGCGGTCTCCGTCTACACCCTTTTCCAACTGGACATGAGCTGAAAATTTTTCACAATGAGAACAGTCAACCCCTGGAATAATCTTCTCAGGGAATTGGTTGACTCTGCTAGACTGGACACTTTTAAGACTCATCTGGACAGGTTGCTGGGCCATCTTGTCTAGACTGAGCTCTTGCCTAGAAAGGTTGGACCAGATGATCCTTGGGGTCCCTTCCAACCTGGTATCCTATGATTCTATGATTCTATGATATATGAAATGAATAATTAACTTGTTTTTTCAAAGTTCTTTGGCACCTTTTGTCCCTCATGTTTTAAGTCTTTACAAACCTAGATTTAAATGAAATAAACTTATTTAAATGTTCTTATCTATTTACATGGTTTGGAAAGAAGCTAATCATCTCCACTTGGCTGTGAGTCCAACATTCTGATTTCTATTTTTCTACTAAATTTATTGGTTAACATGCTATTGGAAAGACTGTACAGAGGGAAGTGATGTCTTCTTAACATTCTAGTTTTGGACCTGGTTTCATATGACTTAGGATGAAAACTCAACAAAACTATCTTGGAAAACCAGCTACCATTCTACACACTATATTTTGTAAAATTAAGAGTATTTTCAATAATGTGTACATTTTTACCACATTTAAATCTGCTGAAAAAATGCAGAAAGAGATATAGCCCCTTTTGAGACACCTGAAGTGTTAATATTAAATGGTGAACTAGTGTGAACCTTTGTGATGGATCTGAGCATCAACAGCTAAAATACATTAAAGTACTACATATTTTTTCAATGCTTTATGTGCTTCCATTAAACTTTGTGATTACAGTTACATGAAAAATTCAGAAGCCTTCCTACTTGTGTATCATAAAACATCTATGTTACAGCTTGTATCATGCGCTTATGTTTTAAAGAGAGCATGAAAATGTATTTGCTCAGTGTCTATACAGTCGTCACAGTTGCAATATTCTACATT
Organism: Scopus umbretta; assembly: GCA_013400535.1. Classification (NCBI taxonomy): domain Eukaryota; kingdom Metazoa; phylum Chordata; class Aves; order Pelecaniformes; family Scopidae; genus Scopus; species Scopus umbretta. The sequence continues at coordinate 7,548 of VZTL01068632.1, read as the reverse complement.
GCTACCCTAGTATTTTTACCATCATTTTCCAACCTTCTAACAAAATATGTAAAGAAAGAAAAGCAAAATATCCATGGGAAATTAGTCAGAAAAATCACCTGTGTTGACATAATTTTGAATCCTGTTAAGTCAACAAAGTTTTGAAAAGGCTGTGAGTGAAACTTTATTGATAATATTTATACCTCAGTTTCCCAGTATTGCCAAAGCTAATTGAAAATCATTCAGGGGTTGGAGGGTGAGGGCAGGGCCCTGCTAGTGCCTGGATTGCTCCAGGTCCTGGCTCCCACTTTTGGGCAGCCCCCATCCCTCCTGTTCTCTGTCAGTCTATGTCTAGTGACATACTGTTGCTGTAATCTGTGTTCACCAAGTTGAAGACAAAAGCAGGTACAAAATATTTTGTAGTAAAATCAGATTATTCTACTGTACAGAATAATAAATCTTCATCTGTTATAATAAAAATACCTCAAAATTACATAGAATACTCTTTTATTTTACAGTCATAAACATTTTGAAAGAAACACATGCAATACTCTATATTCTTTATAGTTACTTCATATTCCTTTTTTGTAATGCTTAAAGTGTTCCTGTTAAATTAATTGAAAGAATATGAGATTCCTTCTGTAGGAAAAGTTATACTTCTCAATGCCTGTGGATTGCAGCTAAACTCAACTAAACACAATGTAGTTTAATGCACGCAGCAGATGCATCAAATTACTAAGTAGACTTTATCTTTGTCATTTGAACTGAGCCCATTACTGTGGAGAGCAGTGATTTGGTAATGTAACAAGCACAATCAAAAGCACGTTAAAAGCAATGAAAGTAAATGGTGCACATTCTGCAGTTATAGGAACCAAAGACCATGTGGATACTCTACAGCTGCAATACAATATGGTTATGGTGGACAGACTTGTAAATAGTTTTATTTGTTGTCATTTGCAGGAGAATGAGTACAATCCAAGCTTTTTGTTAAGCATCTGCAACTATAGCCTTTTGAAAACATGTAATGTTAAATGTGCCTTGTTTAAATGGACCCACTATATGGGCTTTTATTAAAAATGTTATTTATGGAACTGACCCAATGCGCCCTAAATTCTGTTTTAACAGACTCTGCTCAGTAGTTTAAGAAGATGCTTTTCTTACACTGCTACTACAAATAGTTTTATTTTCTCTTTTAATCTGCAATTTCTGTGCACTCTATTCTTTTTCATAGGTGCTTAGGCTTTACTACCTTTCTCCTGCTAGGAACTTCCATACATGCCACTTCTGATTTTGGGATCAAAAACATTTTTAAGCACCATATCCAGAACTATACTGGTTGTACTGGCTGTCTTTTTCTATAGCTAGCAAATAATATTTTACCTTATTTGTCTCTAAATAAATTAGTTTTATACATGGAATCCTGGAATTTACATTTAAAAAAGGAGAGCTGGAAAAAAGTGGAAGAGCTCCTGAGTCATCTAATTCAGATTAGGTACTGAACTATTTCTGCAATATCCCAGATTTAGGGAAGCTGAAAGACACCAAAATGATTATTCGTCTCCATTGCTCATGCTGTCTTTTTGAGAAAAGCAGCTAAAAATCTCATTCAAGAGCATAGATCTTTTCTGAACAAAATAGAAAGTGTTATGAATAAAAAAATGTTTGCAACAGAGATGGACTCAAAGCCTAAAGCACGAAAAAAATGTTTGATCTATACATTTCATAACACAAAAACAAGGGTTGAAATCTTACCCCACTGAAATCAATGGCAAAACTCCCATTTTACTTTAATAGCCAAGTTTTTACCTGAAAGACCTCCAAGGAGGGAAGAATGATGTGTTTAGGTTCTTTTTTGGGGCCACTGTAAAAATACAGCCAGCAATTTCCCAGCAACATTTTTCACATAAGTCATTGCTGCAGGGCTAGGTAGCATTTGACTGAATCCAAGAAGACCGAAGTTTGTTCAATGTGCAATTAAATGGGAGGTGTGTAACCTCATGCCTTTTAAAGACAGAAAGTACTCAGACCCATCTGCATCTTGGAGAGCTTCACCCACTTATTCATATGTTAATCACAAGCACTTTCAAGTAAAAACTCCGTGGTTCTGACTCATTTCTGACAGCTCTACTCCAACAGATTTTCTCTATTCTTACTTCAGCTTCACGCTCTTTTAGAGTCCATGACTTCACCTCCAAAAGCTTCATCTTTATCTGCATGGAGGAAGCTGATGAGTATCTCAGCCATTTTGTGTGGAAATTGAACCAGGAAAGATGCAGAAGCAGTTCTTAAAATCTTTTGCTTTCGTTAGGTCCTGCAGCTCCATGGTAGGTGTTATATGATGCTCTGTCATAGCTGCACAATGAATATGGCAGCTTCTAGGACATTTGGGCCATGGAACTGTCAGTGAAGGAAGGCACAAAGCTGGTTAGATGTTTTAGATCAATCATATATCTGAAACAAGAAACATAAAATACAGAACATGAATGATGAGGTGCTGGGAATAGGACATCTGTGGAAAAACCATACTTGGTCATAAAAAAAATCTTAGTTATGCAGCCATGTTAAAGCATGAAACCATTTTCTCTAGTCTTGTTTTTTTTTTCTATTCCTAGCACACAAATTGCAGAATAAAGCCAGGACAGTTATCAGCATGCTGTCATTTGACACTCTATTTTCTTAAAATCCACTATATAAATTGAAATATTTTAAGAAGAAAAGTAATATAACTGCCCTGGAATTCTATCCCAGGAAGAAAAGACCAGGCAGGCACTGTTAAAAAGCAGCACTTTCACCTAGCGAGGTGTATAGTCACACACCAGGGGGGATGTATGGGAACTGGCATCCTCTATAAACAACTTTTCTGCTTTTTTGTTTCAGAGGACTTCCCTCCAAGTCTGCAACATACACCGAGACTGTTTTCAACACTTTAGCATTTGTCCTTATTGCTCATCTTCATACTTAATGTTCTATATTTGTTGTTTTGTCTTCTTAATACCTGTCTTTGAATGACATAATAGTCTGTTATCTTTCTTTTTAAAGATATCTTTATTTATCTGCTTGACTGAACTTTGTCATCTACTTACTAGCCATTAGTAGATTTATCTTTTTGTCCATTTAATGAACAGAAATGGCAAAAAATTTTAAACTGCTTTGTAATTCATTGCATATTAAGAAGTGAAAATTAAGATTTTAGCATAAAAGAACAACTTGACAATGGAGTCAGCAATCCATACTTTTGCCATTTCTGCTGTAATTATTCAAAATAATTCACTTGGTCTTTTAATTGGATTCATGCAGGGTCATTATTTTTCTTTTATGGAGAACAAAGGACATTTTTTGTGTAGTTATTCAGTAATGCAATACACCATAAACACACACATACTAAATGGGAAAAATGGCAGTGAACTAGCATTGTGTACTGCTTTATTAGTAAAATCTATCTGGATTAGATACATTTGAATGTTCTGTTGTTAATACTTGCATATCATTTATATAATTTATCATATATCATTTCTGTAAGAAGCAATTGAGAAGTTAAAATAAAAATGTTCCAAGCTACTGAAATGCGTAATGCAAAAAAAAAGCTAAGTGAAGGAGACACCTTAAACCTCTAGTAAACTGCCATTTTTTGTGAAGTCAGTAAACTGTACCAATTACACTATTTCCCAGTGTACTGATATATGTTGTTTTCTGTTCTGGATTATTTTTCTATTACACAAAACTGCAGAAAAACAAGAGTAGAACTCTGCTTCAACAGCGTATTGTCACACCTTGAAGCTAAGGCTAAATAGAACAATGACCCCATTTTAATTTTCAGAAATAACGCAAGATCTTTTTTCTTTGTGGAAAGCTGATTCTGAGGGGGAAGTCTGCAGTGTATGTCTGCACAGGATACCTTTTAGAGAAGAACACCAAAGGCTGACATTTTTGATATTTTACTTTGTCCTGGTTTCAGCTGGGCTAGAGTTAATTTTCTTCCTAGTAGCTGGCATAGTGCTGTGTTTCGGATTTAAGATGAGAACAATGCTGATAACACACAGATGGTTCAGTTGCTGCTGAGCAGTGCTGACACCAGCCAAGGACTTCTCAGCTTCCCGTGCTCTGCCAGGGGCACAAGGAGCTGGGAGGGGGCACAGCCAGGACAGCTGACCCAACCTGGCCACAGGGCTTTTCCATACCATATAGCGTCACACTCAGTATAGAAACTGGGGGGAGTTGGCCGGGGGGCAGCGATCGCTGCTCGGGGCCTGGCTGGGCATCGGTCAGTGGGTGGTGAGCAATGGCATTGTGCATCACTTGTTTTGTATATTCTTTTATCATTATTATTATTATTATTATTTTCTCTTTCTCTGTTGTCCTGGTAAACTGCCTTTATCTCAACCTATGAATTTTACTTTTTTTTTTTTCCTGATTCTCTCCCCATCCCAACAGGGAGGGGAGGGTGAGCGAACCGCTATGTGGTGTTCAGCTGCCTAAACTAAACCACAACATTGGGGTTAAACCACAACATGCTTTTAGATCCTGAGACCTTAATTGTACAATCATATAAAACACGTGGTAAATGTATTGCTGAGGAAGTAACTCATTGAAAGGAAGCACTGAGTCAAATACATTTCACTACAAATAAGCTGGCAAAATAGGTTAGTAAACAACTGTTTTTATGTGCAGATGAAAAAATGAGAGAGAGAAGGACATATCTGCATAAAGAATAGTTGTGTCCCATAGAGTATCAGTGCTGCTGCTCTCCTGGTCATGCAAGTCTCTTTTGTCCTTTCCTGTGGAAACCAGGGGAAAGGAAAAATGGGAAAAAACTTGATGCTTACCTGGCTGTTCTCCAAGGGTTAGTGGAGCGTGCCTCGGGACTTGGAGGGTCTGAACTGCTCCCAGAGGCCCTTTTTCCCCCTGGTTAGGGACAACCTGAGATAAATCAGTGAGTTTTGCATCAATCCCTAGTTACTTGTGATTATGGACACTCAGCTAAGACCTCTGCGCCTCAACCAATAAACGTACAGAAGGAAAAATCCTATTAAATTTCATATTTATAGGAGAATATGTCATTTTGACGTGATGTTAATGTTGGAGTGCAAACATTTGCCGCTGTGAAACGTTGCCACTCAGGGCAAGTTCTTTTAGTTTATGTCTGCACAGGTAAAAAATTGATGATGATGTTTATGATAATTAACCTTCCCTTCCATGAATATTGCTGTTGGTCTGTGGGGAAAAACATTCTTAAAAGCTGAAAGTGAAAGACTTCCATTCTGGTTTTCATTGCCTTTTTAATTAACCATTATTTCAGTCTAAATATTTTATTAGGAAAAAATGAAAATTAAAAAAAAACATAGACTTTGTTTTTAAAACTACTTGCAGATCAAAAAATATGATCAGAGATGATTATTTAGTTATGAGGCTACCTCCAGGCTAGCAATCTGAAAGAACATTTTTCTGTGATTTGAGTCCAAATTCATGTCCCCTGAATTAGTCTGCCAAAAGGCAGTTAGATGGTTCCCCATATTAGCCAGCTACCTTTCAGTTGCAAAGAAACACCCTAAGGCCAGATAAATCATTTCTCCTTTATGTCCCATAGGCAGTACTTTGGATGGTAAGCACTCATCCTGAATGATCCGGCTCCTTTTATCTTGACTTGGGCAGCTGGATAGCCTAAAGCTTGCAAGATGCTCTTATGCCAGGCCCACAAGACACCCTTTTCCTCCCCATCTATGTTTCTGCACAGCACTTCAAGCATTTATCCCAAAACTATCACAGCTCCCTTCTGCAAGAAGAATTGCCTGATTTTTTTCTAATATGAGGAACAGAAAATGACAGGTCATTTAAGTGGAGCCAGCAAGGAGTAGCACCTACTGAGCTATTTCCCAGACTTAGGAAATCATGTTCCTAAACATACTTCTTTCCCAATTACTCTTTTCACTCCGGACTATCCATCAAGAGGTAACAGTCCCACATTTGGATAGTAGGAGTATTATACTATTAAATCGTAATTTTATGTGTTTGCTAGATGAAAAGTTTAGTGAAGGGATAGTTCTCCAGAAAGATCAAAGCTATGGTGAGGTTAAAAGATCAACAGGACCCTGCAGCTTCATGGGTTTTGAGGCAGCAGTCACATGCTGTTCTCCAGACTCCTCAGATCCACCATTTTTACCTGAGACAGAAAAGAGTACAAATTTTGGGAACTCTCTCGGCAACATGACAGTCAATGTCGTGAACAGACTTATCACGGCTATGAGGAAGGCATGATTCATGTCTTGGCACCTTTCAACTCTTTCAAGCACCTAACCAAATTCAGCTATGGTGATAGTCAGTATCTTATCCCTGGGAAGGGACATGCATCCCATTATCAGGGACATCAAGCTGAAGGTCAAATTAGAAAAATTGTATTCCAGCAACACAGAGTAAAAACACTCAAATATGTACTGATCCAGAACTTCTTTAGGTATGATAATGCATACTTTCCTAACTTCTGGGAAAGTCATCTGTCCCTCATCCCTTCCGCCAACAAAGTCTGGCTGACAGAATAACATGGATGAGACTCTGGGAATCCCACCCAGTGAAGGCCAAATGCAGCTACTGATTCACTCCACTATGGGATGGACAAAGCACAGTTCTGCAATACTGATGAGTGTTTTCTCTCCTTGTGCTTGTGTGCCTGACATCTCCACAGCTGGACATCCTTCCAATGAGGTAAAACCAAACTGAGTCCCCATCCTTTCTGTCCAAACTTGTTACTCTTTCTGTATCACTATCTACATGCTTTGTCTATAACAGATATTTCTGTAATTTATTAGAAGATAACTCTTCCAGTTATCTTTCTCACTTCCTCTTACATAATTTTTGAATATTTGAGTAAACCACATCAAATCTTCAAACCATTTGTGGGAGATTACTGCTTGAAGCAAGCTTTGGAAAAAAGTCAACCCATTCTTTCCTTTAGACCATTTTAGGGTTTTTTTACCATTTCCTAACTTACAATCTGAACCCAGGTGATCTGAGAAACTTGCCAGTCAGTAGGAAAAGTAGAAAACCTGTGGAAATTCAGAAGGTTTCTGTATGTCTATTAAGAGATCAATATATGGGATGGTTCTTTCAATGGTTCCAATGGATGTACATTCTAATAATGCCAATCCTGTAGCCATGCTATATACTACATGCCTGGTATTAAGTTTTTAAAGTTCTGTTGAAAATTTTGGGTGAACTGGAAGGAAACAAGAACCTTGTAAGAGAGAAACACAGCTGAAAAAATAGAAAATGTGAGTAAAATGTGTCTAGCTTTCAAAAGTCTGCTGAGATTATAAGACAAATATTATTGACCTTAAGAATGGATGTATAAAGACTTGGTTATTGGGAAAATACTTTGTGGAAACTGCCTAGTTAAAAACCAAACCAAAACAAAACAAAAAAACAACAACAAACCAACAAAGCTTGGTTTTATGTGAAACTTTTATTGTATTTTTTATAGTTTAACCCGGCAGGCAGCTATTTACAGCTATTCACTCACTCTCCTGCAATGGGATGGGGGAGAGAAACAAATTAGAAAAAGTAAAACTCGTGGGTTGA
>VZTL01068631.1:0-26552 GCA_013400535.1 Scopus umbretta | reverse complement strand
GTTGCAAGAGACGCAACACAAGACTAGGACCTATATACTTTCATAGGCTTGAGCAATCACAGCTTCTGAGAATGAAAACTGTGAAACTCTGGGAGCTTCGAAACACCTGAACTAGACAATGCACAGTGACCTCTTCATATCCACACAAGCTTGACCTGAATCAAATCTGGCATAGCAGCTTGCCATCTTAATTCACTAGCTTCTCAGCCTGTTCCTTCCTGTTTCTAGGAAGGTTTGCTGATATCAATCCAGCTGTCTTGGACATTTCAGCACAGCTAGAAACTTCCACCGCACGCCCTGCTAGCCCAAATGAAACTGCCTGACACACTGAGATTAGCTGTGAGACTGCTTTTGGCAACTAAATGGCAAATGTCTTCCTGCCCAGCTGAAGGATGGTACCTTACTTTCCCCAGAGAAGTTTTCTTTCTTTTATAAGCACTGAATGGCTCTTGATGATCCTTCAGAGATCTGCCTAGCAGGAGAGAAAATAAAGGGCCATGAAGGAATGTGTTAGCCAAGAAATTGAGAAAACCTTACTGAAGATAGCATGAGAGGATTCAAAGAGGGAGAATAATGTATCTCCTTTCATTGAATATTCAAGAATAGGAACTGGACTATTGTCACATGTTAGGCCAAATTTTCTACTTGAAACTCTCTTGACTGGAGGAGTTTTTTCAGCCCAGATAGAGCTGTAGGGAGTACTGAAGTTCATCTCTGCAACAGTCATGCCTAGAAGAGCTGGGCATAGGCTCCATGGATGTAAAAGTTCTCTGCTTTTGCCAGCAAATGTCCAGTAAGGGGGTTAGCCATGAAACCTAAGGCAGCTGATGTCTGTCTTCAGGGGGCTTTTCTTAACTGATTATAGAGGGACCTTGGAGAAACCAGCTTTCTTATCCTACCTGTAGTGTCCAAACTGTCATGACTGTAGTGATTCAAGCACTTATACTCTGCTGGATTGATGTCTTCCCCTTTGCTGCACAGACAGCAACTTATTATCTGATCAGAGCCACTTCGTCACATCTCATCAAGACTGGAAACGGCAATCTAATTATGAAAGAGTTCACTGCTCATGCCCAGCAGTGCTACTTTCAGTCCTGGTGTGTGCCCAAAGGCGCAGGTGAGCAGGGCAGGCGGGAGCAGAGAGGCTCGGTGGAAGAGCTGCAGTATCTCTGTGATGACGTTTTCCTCTGAAAAGATTAATTCTCCACCATCACATTCCTGATGCATTTGTCTATTTCCCACAAATAATTTTGAAGAAAGCGCATAAAGAAAAGCTTGTCTAGAGAAAATGTCATGCATCTATTTTTTTCAGGGCACATTCTCACAGCTATCCCCAAAACCTTGGAGGGAGCCATGAGTGAAGAAAAACAACAGCACTCCCACATTCCCACAGTGCAAGTATTTGAAAGTCATTTAGAGACTGTCCATGTTGAGAGTGTCCATGCTGGGAGTGTCCACATTGATGTGTTTGCAGGACCCATTTGGCAAGCATTTCAAAACAGGAGGGGAAAAAAAGCATTTAATTTTTTGGTGTTTCACAAATCCAAAAGGAAACTAAATCCTGCCAATAAATGGATTTTAGAAATTAGCTTGGGTTGCTCTAAGTCTGTTCAGCTTTCTGAGCTTATTACGCCAGGGAGTTAGGAAAATGCCTGTGAATTTTTCCATTTTGCAGATAGTTTAAAAGAGATGGATTTCGCAGAAAGGGTTGAATACAGTCATCCTGAAAGTGAAGTCTGGTGAAGCTGTGTTTGCCAGGAGCCCCCATATTGTGGGTTCCTCTGAAAGTGTGCCCTCTCCTTGCACCCCTGGCTTTGGCCCTCCACACAGAACAAGAGCAGCAGCACCTGCGCGGCATCGCTGTCAGAGCAAGCCCCAAATCCACCTCTTTGGAGAGTGAGAAAGAAAGATCCATGGACACCAAGGAGCAGCTGTGCCAGGGACTCACACCTGGGGAGCAAAGCCCCTGCTTGGAAATGGCTGCTGGGAAACTCCACCCAGCCACTCTCACCTCTTCAAGTTATCTTTTCACAGACTTTTCTTTGCCCTGGCACCAGTGCTGGTGATTCATCCCATCCAGTGTCTCATGTGTTGGCCCTTAGTTTAATTTTAACTCTTTCAGTAGGCCTAAAACCAATCGAATGTAGCCCCATATTATGGAGGAAAATGTTTATAACCACTAGAAATGGAAGATTATACGTGTATGAGTAGTGGCGTAGCATGAATGAGTAACTATAACAGGCATCTTACATCATCCTTGCTTTAGTTAAGCTAAGTGGAATTTAGGTGATGGACAAATACTGGAGGTGAGAGACAGAGATGAGTCAGGACTTTCCATGAGAAAAAGGTCAAAAGAGCCAGCTTGCTGGCAAGTACCAACAGACATAGTCTTCACCTTTTTTAGACCAAGGTAGGATGGTAGGAACATACATAATTAGCTCATCTGAAGTCCAATGTTTTGTATTGTTGATTAAGACCATAAAAAAGGGGTCTTGCATTAGGGCTGAGTTCCTCTGACCTGTGTCCTGCAGAGGTTCTCATCTGCAGTGGCTGAGCCCTTCCTAAAACCTAATCACTGAGTTTAACTGTGGTAAGACTTTCTTCCTTAGCAAGGATTCTCTTTTATGTCTCTGAATTAACCCTCACTTTTGATTAATTTTACATTTGTTTCTTATTTTCATTATACAGCCACATAGTCTCCATTTGCATCTAATCCCAACAGATGAGCACATGAACGTGTCGCATCCGCAGTGTGTTGCCCTTTGCTCCTCAGCGTGCTGTGTGGTCAGACTGTTAGCTAATCTTCTACTCACCTGTTTCCATGAAATCCAGTTCTCTTTGAGGTGGCTTACATGAACTTTTGTGGCTTTCCAGCTAATGTCTGGGGGTTAACACATCTCTCCTATTCAATGCCAACTTCCTTGAGGCAGGAGACAGTCTTTAAATGCTGCAGTCTGAGATGAGCACACAGCTGCATGTTTCTATTCATACAGACATGACTGTCTGTCAAATACGGATAATTGGATATTTACCCATACATTTGCATGAGGAATCAGAGGAACTGTCTACAGAAGAAGAGACCCTGAATTTCAGGGACTAACTTGGATCCCTTCTTCCTTTAAAATGTCAGCCTCTGGTAGCTTCCTAGAGGGTGACTATGTAGCCAGCGCAGTTACAGCTGCAGATTCGAGCTAAAAGTTAATTATGAATAATAAAGAGAATGGAGGAAAGAATTCTGTGCTCTGTCCTTTTGGTATTAGACAATTACTACCCAGCTCATTGCAGAGGTTTATGTTTTTTTTTCATTTAGCAGTGCCTGGCTGATTTCTCCTTATGTAGAACTAGAGAACATTATAGACAACTAGTACCTACCTTACAGCTCAGGAGCCCTCTTTTAAACCTGGTGCTTTGTGGCTGCCTCTGGTACATATGTTTAATAAATATTTAAATTCTGGAAGAACTTCATACTCTGTGCACTTTTAAGATCATGTTGTTGTCAGAATGCCCCTCCCATGAAGTGCTAGTGGCAAAGTGCCTCATCTCCTCTGAAAGCTTTTTTGACTCCCAGCTGTACTCTCTCTTGTTTTTTAGCCAGGCTTTCAAAATTACATACACAAACAACCAGCTGCTAGATATTTATGTGGAACATTAGCCTTGTAATTAAAGGGAGAGAAAAAGAAGCTCTACTTTGGGGTCCTTCAGAGTTTCATTACTGCCTGTTCTGCTCCATTACTGCATTTCTTTGAAAAGTGAACTGTGTTAGGGGGCCCAGCTGCAAGCAGGTCCCATTGATCACCAGCTGCCTAAGGAATTATCCATGCTAAGCCGAATGAGTAAAGTCATGCTGAAGGTTATGAGTGACTCCCCAGTCCTATTAACAGCTTCTTCCTTCTGGTCAAATGAGCATGGTGAAAAAAAGGTCTAAGGCTGGAGGTGGAGCCCATCTACAGACACAGAGGCTACACTGTCATCAGTGTCCTGCTAGCGAGGTGCTTACTTACTTCCCAGGCAGAAAGTGGCTGCAGCGTTGGTGCCTCCTGCTTGGATCAGACTAATCTATATTCCCAGTCCTGCCATTCCATCCTGTATCTCTTCTGGGCAGGATTTAGCCTGCCAAATTTCAGCCCATGCTGCTGCAAGCACTTTTATACCATTTACCACTCAATCCTAACCAAGTTCTTGTGGTCCCAGGAAGCAGAGGTAGAAGGAATGAACTTTGAGGACCAATGACTAACAATGAAGTGCAGAGCACAGAACATCCTATAATCTGAACCATATGCCAAGCAACAAGGGAAGGCTTTAGAAAAAAATAAAGACTGTAAGGATTATGATATTTTTCAGGGATCTGGTAGTAACCATATTTGCTACAGACCAATGGCTGAGGGATCAGGAGTGAACACATCTCCAACAGTGGTGTATATTCTGATTTCAGAGAGTGCTACTGCGGGGGGAGTGCCACTGCCTTGCTCATTACTCTGTCTCCAGTTGGTGAGCAACCAGAGTCAGGGAGGACAGGGGTCACCAGGTCAGCAGAAGAGGCCAGCCTGGTACTGTGCAACTGGCATGTGGAAGGAATTCTGCCATCACCCACCCAAACGATGCTCAAAAGGTTTATTTAGGGTAGCCTTGTGGCTGGCAGGAGTTCATGGCACCCAGTAAGAGTCAGAAATGTAAATGACACATTTTCTTAGGACAAAGGACTTGAGGGTATGTTCCTATTCACTGTGATCAGTGGAGAAGGGGAGACAACAAGACCTGAGCATTGGGGAAGGAAATGTTTTCCCTGCAACCTTCCAAAGCATTTCACCACCAAAAACTCACAACACTCCTGTGGTAATTTTATTATTCCCATTTCATATATGAGGAGAATGAATGACACAGTGGCACACAGAGTGAAAAATAAGTTTCCTGGTTTCAATTTTATCTCTACATCTGGCTATTTGATCTCCAAACTAGATACTTATCCTGATCAATAGCATTTCACTTTATCTCTCTGCAAAATGGAAGTAAAAAAGAGCTGTTTTCTAGGGGAACTATGAATATTCCCTTCACTGCTTTTAAAACAGTTCTTGATCAGTTTTGAACAGTGAAGTATATATGAAAATAATTTAATTATTATGAATTTATACTTCATAAAGAGAGAGCTCACATGGCAAATCAATGCAGTCAGGAATCCCCATACCCTCACTTGAGATCTCACACCCTTTGATGGGTTGCTTTCTGCCTAGACCGAGTTGGACTTTGCACTCCAAGAGCTTTGCCATCTGACAGGATTTAACTAAAATCTGCTTCTACACATCAGGGTGGCTGTCCCCAGCCCCCCACAGCATCAGCCCAGGCCACAGTACTGATGGGAGAGCTTGCTGCGCAGGGCCATGCTGGGGCCAGGCCTTTGGCTTCCACTTCTCCCTTGGTCCAGGGCTCAGGCGCCTCCCAAAATGTCTGTCAACTGCTGAGGAGGTTCCTTGCTTGCAGCAAGGCTGGCAGCAGCGGTTGGGCTTCCCTCTGAGCTGTAGATGGACAAACAGTGTTGACAGCACAGCATCAGAAAACGCTGCCTCATGGAAACTGAGATATCTTGTGGGAATATTTCATGTCAGTTTCAAGAAAAATGTTGACCGAAAGGGTTTCATAAGCAACTTTCTGATTTCATTTTGGTTTGATTTTTGTGAACTACTTTGCTGTCTTTTCAAAAATTTTAGCTCTTAATTGATTTTAATTGTGTGCACATATAACAACACATATAAAAGTTTAAGAATGATTGTTATGTTTTTATCTATACTATGATATGTGTTTACATTATGAAAAACGAAGTATTTTAAAATGTTAAAACATAACTGTTAATTAAAGGTGTTTCTGTGGCTAGAAAATGGAACAGCTGGGCTTTAGCTTTCCACAATAAATTTTGAAAATACATTTTGCTCCAACTCAGAAGTCTGGATCTCCAGCTATAGAGCTTCCTCTATTCCAGGCAGCTCCACATTCAACCCTTTGACATCAACAAGTAGGGCTTTCAAAAGTGATCTGTAATTATGAGGGTGTGACAAACACAAATCAATCATCCAAATTCCCACAGGTTTTACGTCTATCCACATGAGCTGCCCTCTTGGCTACAAAACCTTTAGTACCACTTTGTGACGCTTCCACATCCCCGGCCCACTAGCCATTTAGCTGGAGCATGGAGAGTGAACTCTCTCCAGATGAGAATTCAGTGAAAAGCTGAAGGAGTTTTTAGCAAGTGAGTTTCAGGACAGAAATTGTTCTGTTTGGATTCCCTTCACTTTCTTTCAGAGTCATTATCTCCAATTTGTGTGTGGAAGGCAAAGCTTCTAATTATACACTGCAACGAGTGCATTTTTTATAAATAGTACCAATTGTTCTGCTGGGACATTCTCATCTGAATCGGCTCCTATTCAGCTTTGCAGTCTCTGTCTTCCATGTGCAAGAATATTTTTTACTAACGAAACCCAAGTGGATCACATGTGACACAAAGGCTGAGGCACTACAATGGGATTTGGGAAATCTGGATTCTGCTGCTGGCCAACAGTAGTTTAACCTGCTGTGTCACCCTGAAGTCACATCACTTCCCTGTAATTCTGCCCCTTTGCCACTCTTGAGTCCCTGGTACAAAGTCTTCTGGATTAAGGTTGTTGCTACCATGACCAGTCTCACTGCACATGGAAGCGTTACAGTAATACAAAAACTAACAATTTCAGAGCACTCTTAGGTGTGCTACCCAGCTGTGTTGTCCCACATCAGATGTTCACATCAGGCTTGGCAAGCATTGGCCCTAAAAGATTTGAGTTTTGGGGTGCTTCGCTTCTCACCCTGCGGGAGAGACCCATTTTTTTTTGTGTGACCCCTTGCCAGCTCTGGGTGATGAGTGAGGGATGCTGCTGGGCTGGCAGGAAGCCCTGATGGTGTGCAAGAGGGGTGGTGACTTTCAAGTGGAGGGATAGAAAGATATGAGAAAGAGGGTCTAACCAGAACTAATTTGGGAGATAATTCAAGACAAGATGACAGAGGTATTCATATTTGTATTTTGTATTAACATCTTTCCTGCCTACAACCTCCTTCTGATTTAACTAGCTGCATCTTCAACTGTCAGTTTTCTGCAGAAAAGCCTCATGGCTCCACACAGGGAAGAGGGGCTCTGGACACATACCCGACTACACACAGGTTGTTAGCAGAGGACTTCTTGTGTGCCACCATGGATCACTCTTAGCCCCTGCCTGTAGGCAAAGACCCAGGCTGTGTCCTGCTACTACATGGAGCTGTGAAGAGAAAAGCACTTCTCAGCTCTGGTCAAAGGGGACGCAGATGCCCCCTTCACAGCAGTCCCCTTTCATAGCAGGGACTTTTTTCATCCTGTCAGAGGACTTTTCCTCTTCTTTTCTCTTCTCTTCTCTTCTCTTCTCTTCTCTTCTCTTCTCTTCTCTTCTCTTCTCTTCTCTTCTCTTCTCTTCTCTTCTCTTCTCTTCTCTTCTCTTCTCTTCTCTCTCTCCACTCCTCTCAGATCAGTAAGGCCTCAGTGTATGTCATTGCTTTGGTTTTCTTCTCTGAAGAAAGGCTCAAATGCCAAAACAGACAGAAGCCCTGGCTGTGCTGCAGTAAATGTTAGTTACTCTTTCCCCATTTCCCCCAGAGCTATGCCCACACCAGCCAAAGGGCCCAGACCCCACTGCCAGGGTGGGAGCCCATCTGCAGGGGCCAAGCCAGCTTCGACCAAGAGGCTATCACAGCCCTCTGGTCAGTCACTGCGTCCCAGCCGGGCGCTCAGCAGTACCCATCCCAACAGCGCAGCCATCTGCACCGGTGGGACCTGCCCATAAACAGCCATGGCAAGAGCCTGTGTGCACAGGAGAGGGGACAGGTGTCTAGAGGACATCACCCAGGCCCCGGCAGCCACTGCACCGCCAGGCGGTGGCTGTGCCCCTGCAGCTGAGGGCAGGGGGAATTGCCCGGCCTGGGGTCGAGTCTGTCTCACCCTGGTGGGCCCCTGCAGCAGCTCTGCAGAGCCCCGACTCTGCTTAAAAGCCAAACCATCCCTGATGCAGCCCAGTGTTGGTGGCTGTGTTTATGTGGCAGTGAATATGTCACGGAGATGAAATCTCAAGCGCGCTTGGGGCAAGTGATTCACAGGCTGTTCAGTTCATGAATACAGCTCAGCCAGGAGCGTGTATTTAATTGCTCAATGTACTGTAACACCCATCACTTCCTGCATTATCCACTTGCCCCAGCACTAGAGCTGCCACCTTCTCAAAACAGTCATTTCATGAAGTGAATTGCCTTTCGGTGATTATCTTTTCATGCAATTAATATTTTCTCAGCAAATCAGAGATCACTCTGCCTCCTCAGTATCTAAAGCAATTAATGAGCTCCAGCTGGCAGCCATGGCTGAATGAGTCACTCTGCTGGAGAAAAAGATATCACCATTGCATATTCTCCCCTCGTACCTTCATTTGCCAGTTGATACCTTGGACTGAGGGTACTTGTCTGTCATTCCCATGGTGGAGCTGGACAAGCCCTCCAAACCTGCCAGGTCAGGAGGCTGTGTGTTCAGAGGCCTCGATCACCTTGCCCCACTTGTCCTGGCTGTCACCTCTGCCCCAGCCATGGCTGGTGAGAAAACAATGCTGCAGACTCACTCCTGGCCAAGCAATAGGTGGGGAAGGCACCTGCTATAACATCACAGCCTGCTTGACTCCTCTAATACGGTTTATGAAGTTCAGAGAGTTAATAAGTACTTTTACAGCCTTCTTCAAAGAAAACAAACTGGGGCATCCCTGGGGCAAATTCTGGGGCATTTTTTAAACATATATATATCAGCCCTATATGCCTTTCAGCATGTATGTTGCAGGCATGTTTCAGTACATTCCTCCATCCTATTCCTCTTACAGCCTGCCACAGTTAGCTTTGCTGACCAAGGTCAAAAAAGCTTTTTTGAACTGTCTGTGATGATCTCTTGGTATCTTCTCTACCTGACACACCTAATGTGGAAACTTTTTCAGTGTACAAACAGTTGAAGTGCCTTCCTGCACTGAGCCTTTAAAGACAAAAAAATAACACTGAATTTCTTTTCTTGCCATTTACCTGTCCAATTCTACATGAAGTTGCTTTGAGTCCCCTTTCATCTCAACTGACTAAAGAGGCAGCTTTGGCATCATCAGGTTGTTTGGTCTTTCTGTTCACTTACTGTCTTTCCAAACAGCAAGAAATGTGATTTGGAGGGGGGCATATGAAGGAGATGAAGGCTCCTGGCTTAGCTCAGGAAAGCAGTTGTGTGTATATCTCAAGAGAGCTGGAAACCTTTGTACATCTGCAAGAAGCAGATAAGCAAAGTGTTTAGGCCAGCATCACCAGCAAAGATAGGACAGACAGCCCGATACGTTACGGTTGCTGAGGACTGGGATAAACAGAAGTGTTAGAAGCCCTGGAGGTAGGGGTCAGGACTGGGAATGTGAAATGACACAAAACGGGGCTATAGCAAGGAGCAGGCAACAGGAGCAGAACAGGAGAGGAGGCTAAGTGTGTCTGGAGAGTTTGGGGAGAAGCATCATGCAAGCTTTAGTAAAGCCTGAGAAAGAAATCCAGCCAGAAGAGGCACGGGTTTCTTGGATGGCACTTTAGCTGGTTAGCAGAGGAAAATCCAGAACTAGAATAAATTAACAATGGAAAAAAAAAACAAAAATCCAAGTTCTGATGGTTTAAATTTCCTTCCTGACTCAGTTTCCTATAATTTCTCCTAAGACTGCAGTGTCACCTCTCCAAAGTAAAAATGGAAAAAATGCACATAAGAAGGAGGTGGCAGTGAGCAAGGGGTCCTCAAAATCTACTGAATCACACCATTCACATGTTGAAGCTTTTGTTTCAGTCATGAGAATGCTCCAGTCTACCAAATTGTTGTGTGGCTTTTAGTCTGAAGCTGTTAGCCATCGTTTTAGGCAGTAAGCAAATAAATCCCTCTGAATAGTTTGTAGAATGTTTTTGTAGATGGGATTAGTGGTGAGCCCAGCTATATTATGGTTTCTTCCACTCAGAAAGCTCTCCTACAGACTGTCTCCCTGCCCCATACAAAGCGGGACTCAGGAGGCCTTGTGATGCCCTTCCCTGGATGCCTTTATTGCTGCCTATTGAAACAAAGATGTGTGTAAGAAAGACACAGACCATGCATTAGCCTCCTCCTTTTCCCAGCATTGGACAAGATCCAGCAGAACAATACAGACTTTGAATTTCCACATGGCCCTTCCAGTTAATATTTCCTTTGGGAAGGGAGAAAATCAGTCCACCATTATTATTTATTAACATCTACTTCATGCCAGATCTGAATTTCTGACCTACATTGTGCTTGAGCAAAACGCTCATTGAAAGAAAATTTTGCCTAGAGTAAGAACTTGAAGTTTAGGTCTATTAATTATTAATTGCTCTATTTATTTATTCAAAAGCCCTGGTGAAATGGGAATATTAGATGGTTTTCTTCCTCATGAACTCATTCTCTTGCCTGGTTTCCTCTGGCTTTGCACATGTTCTTCCCCAAAGAAATAAGTCAAAATGTGTGTGTGTTTGTGGAGGGAGAGGGTCAGATTTTTTGCCAGGCAGGTCGGGGTACAGTCACATTTATTCTTCTCACACACTACTTTGAAGAACAACAAGCTGGCAGATAGAATGAAATATTAGCTTCATTTCCTGCAGATCTGAATTTAAAAAAAAAAAACAAAAACAAAAACAACCAAGGATGGAAGAGACAATTTAGAACAATAAACACCAAAACTACAGAGACTCTGCCAGTTAAAGAAAATCTTTCACTGTAGTGATTTCTTAATTTGGAAGATGCGGTAGAAGATAATTTTCCATCAAGACTGTTCACCTGTAAGCCCATTTGGTTGTTCAAGGTTTGGAGGATGTATCTGTACCAATCCGTGACACTCTTATGTCTTCCCAACATATTCTGCCTCCATAGTGTCTTTAGTTTCTTGATAACCCAGAAGAGCAGGGGTCCATAACCTTCCCTTTTGTGCTTTCCTTCACATCAACTGCAGCAGACTGGTGTGTCCTACAGCCAAGCCAAGGAGGCAAGGGTGGTAAGGAAAAACAGCCCTGGTCTATGCTGCAGAAAATAGCCATAGAGAAAGAACCTCCCAGCTCAGGCGGGACTGGGAGCAAATACTGGGCAGACATTTCTGTGAGCCCAACACTCCTGCAGAAAGAGCCCCCTCTGTGCTGCTTGCACACTGAAGAGACGAAATGGCTGCTTTTAAGCCAAGGCTTCAGGGACTGCTCCAAACACACATCACAAAATAAAGCAAAAAGACCACATAGAAACAAAAATGTCTGGGTGCTTTCAGAGAAGGGGGCAAAACCACGTACCTTGACAGAGCTGTAGTCAGACCTGCCAGGCACTCAGGTGTGATGGCTGGGCTGGTGTAGAGCTGTAGAGATGGACCATATTGACGTTTGCTAATTTAGACCCTTGACATCCACAGACATTTCCTAGGACACAAGAACCTTGTATTCTTGCACTGCTTAGTGTCACCTACAAATCCAGGAAGAGTAAAGAAACATTCTTGAGTCTCTGCTTGAGTGTAACTTGATTTATTTTCAAGGCAGACAACCCAGCTGCAGGCTGCTGGTCTTCTGACACTTATGAGGTTGCAGGCATCAATGTCAATAATCCTCATCTCTCTCCTCCAAATGGCTCCTGAAACATCATCCAACATTTCAGCTCAGCATCATATATGCTCCTTTATTTTTTTTCAGGATTGAGCAATTGAGGGCATAGACTTTTATCTAAGTGCACTATATTTTCCCTCCTGTGAAGGTCTAGATATTGCTGCTGCATAAATACTGCCCCAAGGGCTCTCCCTAGCAGCTCCTGGGATAAAGTTATTTTCTTCCTCACAGGGATTACAATATGGAGAAAATAAACATAAGGTTTCTATCCAGAGTCCTTTGCTTTTCTTTTTGCGTGTTCTGGCAGATCAGATGAGAGGGGATAAAACAGTGGTCCTCTCCTCACTGTGCTGCTGACAGCCTGAACTTCTCTTTTTCTTCTCCCTGCCACATCCTGCAACGTTCATTGACCCCAAACACCACCAACTGCTCCATCAATAAGCCCTTTGCTGCCTGTGGCTCAATGTGTCACTGTGTTATAAAAAAAAGGTGGCCACACAACCCTTTAGCATGCTGCTTGTTTCAGTCTTTTAATTGTGCACAGAGATTCCCTGATTAGGTTAAGAGATTACATCCATCACCCAGTGAGAGCTGCAGATAAAGACATAGCTGCTGATAATGGCAGTGTAAAGAGGTGTGGACAAGGCAATACACAGGAACTCTATTCTCGGAAAACAGAGCATGGGAATAAACTTTTGGGGCTAGATCACAGCTTCAAACATTTGCCTCTTTTGGAGGTAGTTAAGGCAAATGGTTGGGAGCACATCTAGGAGGAATTGCAGCAAAATGCCTCAAGGAGAAGCATGTTTTAGAGTGCTGGCAGTCTGCACACTACCCACCTGGGCAGGACCAGAAGCACTGTATGTGGTGGTGGCAGGCCTTCTCCATGATGGGAAACATGAAGCATCAGAAATCTTCTCTTCTTGTGGGGTTTCCAGTTTTGTTTTGCAGATGCATCAGTTTGAGCCAATTTGAGGCGATCCAGAGAAGTCTCAGAAGCAAATCTTGGCTTGTTTGGTGTCCAGGCATGGAGCTGGTTCCCTTCATCAGCTCCACACTTCCTGCCCCAAGCTAGCAAGACTGCTGCACCTGGGAGTCTCAGCTCCTGAGAGCTTGCTGAGAGACAGTGGGGGACTGTGGAAAGACCAGCTACCAGCCAGCCAGCACCCCAGTGGCTCGGTCATCACCTTTGCAGAGTCTTCTCAGGAAGGACTTGGAGGGTCTTACAAACATTCATCCATGGCATTGGCCCCACCGCTTTGCAGTGCTGGAGGTAAAAATAACCAGTGTTGACACAGACTGGAAACGGAAATGCAAAGAGAGGAAGCCTCTTTAGGCTCGGTAAAGGTCAAAGTAGCGACAAGTAACAGCAAAGTCTACACCATCTCCTTACAGTCTTCAAGGAAATCTGACTTCTTCCAGGCCTGAGTGGTGCATCTTCTCCCTGCTCGTCTCAGCAGCCTCCCCACCTCTGTCCATGCAGCAAGCTCCCTGCCTCTCTGATGAAGCTCCTTTCCTCCCACCCACCTCCTCCTCACCCCTGCACACCCGTACATTTTCCCACTTCTGAAAACTCAGTTTCTCTCCTGGTCAGTGCAATTTCTCCCTCCACCCAGATATCCCCATCGGACCCAAAATACAATTAATTACCAGCACAAGGGAACAGACACTCGCTCAGCCACAGAGCATGCAGGCTGTAACAAACTGCAGACAGATAAATACAAGAGGTACATCCACCAGAGCAGACAAGCCCCTAAAGTCTGATGCAGGTCTATGCTTCTGTGCTTTAACCCAAAGGCAGATGGTTAAAACATGTGAATGTTGGATATGGCAGTTCTAGTTCAGACCTATTCTCATTTCTGAGAATAGCAGCGCTCTGCATAAGTGTTTGGCTGAACAATTTCCAGCCCATCATTTCTTTTCAGATTGCTTTGCTTCCATACATCACTGTTCATGACTGTGAGTGTGTAACTGGTCAGTAGGCGATTTTTCCTCTCACTGATTGTATGCTTGAAATGTTTAAACTGGAGAATGATGGCTGGCAGAAGGCGAACATTGTATCTCATGCCTCTGGTATCAACTTCCAGGCAAGTAATAACTCACGCTAGATACAGTGGACCTCCAAGAGTTTCTAAATATTTTCACCAAATTATGCTCAAAGATAGAATTGCTTGGGCTTTGGGGGTTTTGGTGGGGCTTTTTAGTTTTCTTCTGAAAAGTCCACGTTCATTCAGTAGGTTTCAGGTAGAAACCAGGGGTTTGGAGTTTTCCTTACCACCACTACTGCATGGGGCTGGTTGTACCTTCTACAAACTAAATCTAGAAAATTTCTAGATGAAGTAAATTTCTTTCATAGGATTTTTAAGAGAAATTTATGAGCTGTTCTCTGTGGCCTGCATGTGTGCATGTGTGTGTGTGCGTGAACACGCAGGGAAGAGGCCAGTGCGCTGCAGGAGCTGTGGCCCAGGTATACATGCAGTGGTCCATGTGCAGTATAAGCGTGTAGGAAAGCAGACGTGATGGGGGCAGGGGAGCTGAGTTTGCTACACCTCAAATGTCATTTTTCAGCAGGCAGGGGCTTTCAGGACTCAGTGTAGCCTACAGGGAGGGGGGAGCCAGGGAGAGGGGCAGTCTGCCTCTGGGGAACATCAGCAGCCCATGGGGAGCTGGGTCCTGCCAGGGGGCAGGGGAGAGGAAGCCCCTGGAGCAGATTGGGGTTTCCTCCCATATGGCATTAGCTCCCAGCTCTGCTTCAGCAGCTTTGCCTCTAAGGAGAGGCCACAGAGTTTGCCATAGCAACATTTTTTAATAACAGGCAAAAAGAGCATCAGCTGCCTCTGAAGACACCATAAGAAGGTCAAGCTGCAGGAAGAGTCTTCATGGCTCACCCGCCTTGCCTGTAACTTCCTTCTGCTCTCACAACAACCCATGTCCCAGCTCTGTCTCTTGTCCCGGTTCCTGTCTCGTCCCCTTACACCACAGTCTGTCAGTGCTGCTGTGGGGGTCAGTGAGCCTGGCTCCCCTGAGGGAGGAGAGCCTCTCGCAGCGCTCTTCTGCAGCCCCAGCAGGTGAGGAGGAGCAGTCCTGCAGTACCAGCATTGCTGCACACACCTCCTCTAGTGATGGGTGCCTGAGGAGGACGTGGAGGAACTGTGCACCATCCCCGAGGGCAGGGTGCAAGCCTCAAACCACTCAGCAGTGTGACACCTCCCTTCACACCTCCTCCACCTCTTACACCTCTTGGACACTCTCCATTTCTTCCACTGCAGATGCTCACTCTTTTTGCATAGGGAAACAAGCGCTGAGCTCAGTGCTGAGATGTCCAGCACTACCCTTCTAGCCAAGCACTTGTGTTCAAGGATTTGCTCACCCTCTTTTCGGAGATGCCACCACTGACTGGCTTTGCTGAGTTACTGCTGGGTGACCCTCAGGGACCAGGAAAGAAGACACCAGGCTATCATTGCTCATGGGGCAAATGACCTGTTCCCCTAGCCTGTTTCCTACAGCTGTTCCTACAGGCAACAGAGGCAAGCTGCTGGGTTAAAGGTCAGAATAGTGTGTTAGATCTGGATGGTACTATGAGGAAAATTAGCAGAGTAATTGTAACTGCTCAGGGTGAAACAGAGCAAAATATAAACCTCTTTTTGTTCTTTCCTTCCCCTTACATATGTACTTTGCATTTTTAATAAAGACTGGCTTAGTTTTTAATTGTCTTCTATTTGTTTACTAAGCCCAGAACTCTACAGAAAAAAAAATGTGTCATCCAGACAAGACTACCAAGTGCTGCCAACTGTATTTATAGCACCACCACCCTTTGCTGAGATGTTGCTTTGGAACCATGCTAGCCCTGAAGAAGCTATTACCTTGCCCAGCAGTTATGGAGGCAAGCTTTATTGTGTCTGCCCAGAGGTGCTGGCATTTGCAGAGGGAGGACAACTGACATCCCTGAAGAAGGATGCTTGCCCCAACTCCCATCTGTCACCCACACACACGTGCCCTCTTCCTTTTGCCCAGGGAGATATTGTGCAGACACTGAAGGTACTGGAGTAGACGCAAAAGCACATGGAGGAGAGGGAGCATTGGGCAGAGGGTCTTTAGATAGAAAGAAGCATCTTGTACTGGCTATTAAGGGCTGCTAGATGAATATATAATCACAAGCTTGTCAGGGCTTGATTTATTTTGGTTATCTGCCTGATGCTAAAAACATATACATCTGTTTCTGAAATCACCACATGGTAAAATGCCACTGCCCTCACCCTGGATCATACAGGAAAACTAGTTGACTTCAAAAAAGAAACTCAAGGCAGGGCAGAGACTGAATCTCACAAACTCCCTCCCCTCTGAGCTGCAGTGGGAGGTGAGGGACCCAAGGGCACTGGTGAGCAGTCCCTAACTGTACACAAGGCCGATGAGATTTTTAGTGTGGGTTGGAGTACATGTTCTTTCCAAAGTCCTAGCTGTGATGAGGCCTCCTCTGCATTCAGCTCCTGATGGTAGGGCTGCAGGGGCTGCAAGGCTGGGACACCTGAGGTTTAGAGGACTAACATCCATTATATTTTATGCATTGACTGGGAATGGAAAAACCTCTATCTAGCTTCCCCAGAGGAAACCTACCACATCAGCATACAGTCTCCCTTTGTCAGGAAGTGAAAATGAAACCACCTTAGTAGGTCCCTTCTGGGCCGTTTCCCTGAGAAAAGCAGGGAGGGAGATTATCTCTTCCAGCTCATTTTTTCTGACGCTTTTTCAGTCTTACTTGAAATTTGGCTTCCCACCTTATCCCTGTGATACTGCCTCACAACCACACATCCAGCATCTGTATGTTCCTTCCTAAATCTTCCCTGTACTTCCCCTGCTTTAGCGCTGTCGTTTCCAGATGGAAGTTGCCCTTCAATTCAGCTAGATGCTCTCCCTCCTCCCCTGCTATCTGTCAGCTGATGGATGCTGTACCAGTGCTCAGCCATACCTTACACCAGTGTTGTAACTTGGCCTCTCTTCATCTCAACTCATATGACCATCCCTGAAATGCTTTTGCAGCTGCTCTCTAGACTCAGTCCAGGTTGCCAGCATTCTTCTGGCACCACATGTCTTGGTATTGAAGGCAGCAGCCCTCCTTCCTTTCCTTCAGGACAAGAGGAAATGGTCTCAAGTTGCACCAGGGGAGGTTTAGATTGGATATTAGGAAAAAATTCTTCACTGAAAGAGGGGTGAAGCTTTGGAACAGGCTGCCCAGGGAGGTGGTGGAGTCCCCATCCCTGGAGGTGTTCAGAAAACGTGTAGATGTGGCACTTCGGGACATGGTTTAGTAGGCATGGTGGTGTTGGGTTGACAGTTGAACTAGATGATCTCAGAGGTCTTTTCCAACCTTAATGATTCGATGATTCTATGATTCTGCCTTTCCTCACACCAGTGTGGCCTCTGCCCAGAGGATTTAAGCTGGGCAAGTCCGAGGAGGAGGGTCTGTCAGCCCTTGCCACGCTGGGAGCGAAGCAATGGGACTGCTGTTGGCTGCCGGACACTTAACCGATAAACCCAGTGACTGAAGGGGTTACAAGCAAAGAGGGTGAGCTGGGAAAGAAATCCTTTGTGGACCAGAGGCTGCTCTGTTTGCTTGTGCGACATCCATTCAATACCACGAGATCCTGCAGATATATAACTCCTTTGCCACTGTCTAACACTCACAACACACACAGACAGTTGCTACTTTGCGCAGAAGGACCCCAGAGCCTCCCTGCAGCTTGAGGAAGGCGTGTGTTGCTCCCCGTGGGGCATCACCTCTTAACTGCCTCTGTTAAAATGACTTAAATGAACCCTGTGGCTTGTAGGGTCAAAAGGCTCCTAAGAATGCTGTGATGAAGACATGGTCAGGGAAATATTAAGATAGCAGCAAGGAGAGATGGCACATTCCTGCCTGGAAGGGAGAGAAGAAAACAAAGAAATGGAGCTCCTGGAGGCAGCTGAAATGTGGAGAAGCCACTGGCTGTGGGCACACATACCTCCCCCCCAGCAGACAGGGTCCGTCGCCCGTCCAAGGGCACAGCACCTTCCCTCTTGTCAACCCTGCAGGAACAAGGTGGGAGGTGCTGACAGCCAGTCACACCTCTCCACCGCTGGCACCAACACTGCACTTCATTGCCAGATGCTACCAGGTGAAGAGCTGGTCACACCTCACCGGCGCAGCAGAGATGCATTGCCCCAAAGTGGAGTGAGGCAGTGCGGGGCAAGGACCACTGCTGGCAGCGCTCCTCCCACAGCACCCCCTCACAGCAGGCTGCCCAAATGGAGAGTTTCATTTTTTGGATGAATCGAGACCTGAAAGTTTCAAAGCAACCTGGGAATGTGGTCATGTCTTGTACAGCAGTTTGAATGGTAGCTGTGTGGAGAAACCCCTGGATCACTTTGAATATCACAAGAAAGATCTGGAACAGTGAGTCATCAAAGGGCTCACTGTATTTCCACAAAAATTAATTGTCCACTGAGAATTCCAGATCAAGAAACCACATCTTGCTTCCACTTCTCATGTCGGCCACATGCAAGGTCTAACTCATACTCTGCTCTGAACCTCTGTCGGATATTGTTAGCCAGCCTCTGTGATGTGCTCCAGCTGCAGAGGATGAAATAGTGCTGGTGTATCTCTTACTTTCCCTTTGGGATGCCGAGGCTTTGTTCTGGCAGCCTTCCCCCCCGCTGGTGAGCAGTCCTGATGAAGGCAGTCCCATGGCCCGACTGTGGCAGCGATGCTCTTGCAGCTCAGCCCAGCTCAGCAAATGACTCTGAGCTTCTTCAGGCTGAAAACTGCTCAGGAGGAGGTAAAGTGCATTGCTGTTACTGCTGCGGGTATTTTTATGAGTTGCTTCCTGCTAGAGCCCCATCCCCCTCTATTAGTCTCCAGGCCACCGGCAGCAATAAATGCCTCCCCTTGCTTCCACCTTCTGCAAGAGTTTCACTCAGTACAAGCAGGGCGAAACTGCTTCTAAATCCCTTTACTGTTCATGAAGATGGATCACATCAAAGATAATGTTCCCCTCCATTCCTGAGAAGGAAATGGTATCACCCTGCAGACTGGCTCCTCCTTACAGTTCTTGAAATCCTCAAAGAAAGGACCATTTTTCAGTGCTTTCCACACAGTGTTTCATGCTTTTCCACCAGTCCTGATCTGTGGCCCCTAAATATCTTCAGTTGCCAGGACAGAGAGCTGCACAGAGAATTTAAGCACTGCCTTGGCTTAGTTTTCCTTTGCTTCCTTTCAAGGGTCCCACAGGAGCAGACCATGGATTTCCTTCTGCCTGCAGACCACAGGCAGAAAACTAAGCTGACCTTGAGCATAACAAATGCTAGTTTGGGTCATATATTAGCAAGCTCCTTCACACAGAGTATCCAAGCCTTTGTTTCTCAAAGAATAGGGAACTATAAAGGCCAAAATTATGTCCTTTTTAATCCCATCATAATTCCTGTAGGTGACTGTGAAGCAGAAAAGAATGGCTCTCGTTCCATTATAGAAAGCTGAATAATTCAGACACCTTCTTTAGGCCTCCTCCTCTCTTCCCAAGATAATAATCATCCCACATTTTACTGCTGCAACAAAACCAGCCACCCAGGACTTCATCGTATTCAGTAGGCCTTGTACTGACAGGAGGAGAAAGCACAGATCCCCTGCCATCAGCGTGAAAAGAGAATTTGATTTAATTGCTGGAACATGAGGCTTGTGATGTAGTTGCGCATTTCTGGCTCTTGGAGGATGGGCAGTGGTGGGTACCCACATGTACGGATATTTGCTGACATGTGCCCTGTTAGGGAGGATGTTTATGCAGCCCAAGACAGGGGACTCAGCTGAAATGGGAAAAAAAATCTTGCTGCAGATTTCCTCTGTGATTTTGGCCACATCACTCTGTCTGTGACTCACTCCTCCACCTGCAAAGAGAGCAGCAAAAGCATTGCCTGCCTGTAGCTGGTGGCTATGGGAAGCAGCATATGCAACGATTATCAAGGACTCAACCACCATGGTGATGGCGTGTGTTAAAGAGTTATTCCTCACCCTATGTAAATTGTCCCCAAACCTCCAAGCAGCCCTCCTCCGGGACATGCCAGCAGTGCTGAGGGCCTTGCCAATCCCTGCCTGCACAGCACGGACGCCTACATGACATGAATTGGGCTAGTCAGGCTCTCCCGTGGCTGCCCTCGCTCCTGCATCAGGCTTTAAACCTGCACGGTGGGAGGTGAACACAGCGGGCTCCAGCTTGGCACCCTGCGCTCTCTATATCCCTGAAATGGGAAGCCTTGTTCTGAGAAGGACGGATGAAGTTAGCCGAGGAGATGAAAGTTTAAGGGCCATCAAATTATACGTGATCAGAACCAGGTCAAATTTGTAATGGGCATACAGACTACAGTCCTTACCCAATAATTTAAAAACAGATGATGCCTCCAAGATAATCATGAGGAACAAATGATGAACAAGGGAAAAGTGGCAGTTTAAGAAAGGCGCCCACCTTCCCTAGATATTGCAAAAGTCACCACAGCTTTACAGTAACTAAAAAATATTTGTTCCTTTAAAAAAATCCTGACTGGGAGGAGCTCTACAGACAGACAGTTTCAGTAATACGCATACAGGGAGTCTGCGAGTGCCTGTGCAAATGCATGAAAAAGGGAAGATGGGGCTCTAAAGGCAGCTGGAAGATGCACTGAAAAATCTATGACTCAACACTATCGAGACAGATAATGTGGATAATAGTGTTCTGAGAACAAAAGAAATCCTAAAATTATTATAGATCTTTTATCAGATGAAGATAATGATGTGTCAAATATTCCTGCATGAAAAACCCAGTAGTACCCAATAAATATTTATCTTCCATATTCTGAAAAAAACTAGGTGTCATATTAGTATCCCATGAGATTAATGCATTATTCTACTCTATTCTACATTAAAAACAGTTGTTGAACATTCTTTCCAAGAGGTAAATATTTCTAAATCAGAACATCTAGATAATGCTCAAAAGGTTTCTAAAAGCTCCCTGAAGACCTCTCTAGATAGTTAATATCAATTTTTAATAAAATCATGGAAAACAGAATTGCCTTCAAACTGTAAGGGAGGTGTTGTTCTCTTAGCACTTTTAAAGTATAAATGGGACAGCAAGGGGTGAGGGAAAGGGAGATGAAGGAGAGGGAGAGAAAGGAGAGGGAGAGAGAGAAGGAGAGGAAGAGGGAGAGGGAGATTGTCTCCAACCCCTGGCCACTAGCCCAGCTGTGGGGAGCGGGATGCGAGGAGGAGGGAGAGGCACATGAGGCTGGTTACTATTGCACAGAGCAGGGCACAGAGGAGAGATGACAGATACCATGATGTTGCCTTTGTGTCTGAACTCATTTGGAGGAGGGAGGATCGCAAATGAGCTTTTGTCCTGGAATAGCACCCATCACTAAACTGGCTAAATTATACCTGGGAAGGACACAGACATCCTGACAAGATGGGGTTTTTTTTTCTTTTACCAAGCAAAGCCTAAGCAGGCCATGTCAATGTGCACAGTCTCTGCTGACTGGAGAGCAGCAGAGAGCACAAGTACCTCTGGAAACTGCCAGAAATTTGGTGTCACATCTTCTTTCAGTATTAAGACTTCCTCTGGTTATTGAGACTGGCCGCTTCTCAAGCCATTCGGGGGTCTGCACCCTCCCATGTGACACAATTCTTCTCCAAGCCATCCTTCTCACAGGTGTCTGACCTTGTGCGTTCCCTCATAAAATGGAATGTCTGGACCTGGGCCCACTGGTTAAACCAAAGATAAATACAGGTAAATAGATTACCCTCTAGTTTCAGTGCCTAGCCTGAAACTCCAAACAGGTGAGATTAACCCTTGCCTGCCTCTACCCTGCTGTTTGGGTTGAACTCATAGTGACCATCCAACCTTCTTATGCAAAGTTTCTTAGGCAGTATATGGCCACAGAAGAGGCAGTCATTGTGCACTCAACACGAGAAAGAAGATTTTTCCATGATGCTGGGAGTAGCTTTTGCTAACAGAGGAAGACCTGGACACATGAAAAGGCTGCAGGTAGACATATGCTAATGCACTTGCACAGAAAGGAGAAAACCTCAAGTTTCCTAAGCACTGAGAGAGTGCAAGAAAATAATCTTTGTGTGTGTGTGTGCATGCATGGCACTGCCTGAGAAGATGCATTGCTCTCTTTCATGTATGTGAACACTTCCTATTTCTTTTGATACTTGCTCTTGTCAAGCTCCCAATGTAGTTTTTTCTCTGTGAATGCACTTTCCCTGCTCTCTCCTGGGTATGAGGGCTGACTTATCTACCCGTTACATCAGCTTTTCCAGGCAGAGAGATAAACACAGGCCTAGGGAAAAAGCTTTGTCAGCTTTTGATGGAAAGATTAAATGCAAGCAGTTACTGCACCTAAGGCAGCACTGGTGCCCAACACGTGAATCTCAGTAAACAATGCAAATCCCTCTGTTTCAGAGGCTCTAGTAGAGTGAGAAATGTGTCCCACTTAACTGTGGCAATCAGTCTGACCCCTGAAGAGCCAAAGATCGGTCAGCCACAATGCTCCTCATTCTCTTGCTATAAGTATTGTTTGCACAGTCTCTCCTCTCTCAGCAGTTGCTCAGAAAGTTGCCCTTTCTGGGGCTACAGAGGAACAGCCAGTGGATCCAAGCTATCTCACTGTGTGGCTGTGATGGGAGAGAGAAGAGTAGTATAAAGTCTGAGAGGATCAAGGCATTGCCAAGAGCAGGTCCAGCTTCTCCATCCAGTGACAGGTGAAACCAAGTTCAAATAAGATAAATAAAAAAGCATCTTAACAGGAAATCTCCCTCCATCCTGGAAAAGGGTGGTAAGATTTACCCTGGGAACTGTG
The DNA here is from genome assembly GCA_013400535.1 of Scopus umbretta. Classification (NCBI taxonomy): domain Eukaryota; kingdom Metazoa; phylum Chordata; class Aves; order Pelecaniformes; family Scopidae; genus Scopus; species Scopus umbretta. The sequence goes on along the minus strand of VZTL01068631.1, from coordinate 4,028 downwards.
AAGTGATAGCACCAGTTACAACTACAGACCTGCCAGCTCTGCCGTTGGCTGAGTCCTTCTGCTTTTCACTTCACAGACTCTTACACGGTACTGTGGATGGGAATTTGGGTGATTACACCATGTCTTAGCTACCACGGCTGGCAGCAGAAATACAGAAGTTTAGCAGCCTGGCTCTGGTTTACTCTGCAGGTCCTGGGTGAGCCCTCAGTCAGCAATGCCTACCCCACACCAACAAACTTACTACAACAGCTGAGGCTGTACCTTCCTCTGCCACCCAGCCTGGTACTCCTAACTGTGCAGTGGTGAGATGCTTGACCCTTTCACAGTTCCCCCATCACCCATCACCCCTGGAACATCATCCAGGCTTGAGCTATACACATTATACTCTGTTCATGGTGCGTGCAAAGGCAACCAGCAAGCTGGTAACACACACCTGTGTCCTCAGATTTGGTGATGATGTTTTCCAGGGCAAGTGTGTCACTGGGGAGCTGGAAGGACACCAAGAAAGGAAAAACTGAAACAAACCTTCCATGAAATGTTGCTCAGAGCAGGAACGTCCAGGGCTTTCACAGTATTCACTGACTCCGCTTTGAGAGGGACTGCGGCTGCTTTGAGGCTATAGAGGTCAGCGTGCTGCTCAGAAAGCAGAAAGTGAGAGGAAAGATATCAACCTTCGGTACCAGTGTCTGTGAAATTGTGCTTCAAGTTACACACTTACAAAATGGGATGTGTTATGCCACCGGAAGTGTCCAGGAAGCCTGTAAATGCATAAGCAGTAGTGAAAGAGGAATACTTTATTTTCACATCTACTCCAAATCCACCAGTCTTTGACCCAAATTGGTATAAACGATAGCATGGGGGTAGCATCAGAGAGCAGCCTGCCAATGTATCTTGAGTATTCATTTGATTCTGTCCTTCTAGGTGGCTCAGAGATACACAGAAACATGTACTCTCTGGACTTAGAGAGAGAGCTTTGCCAAGAACCCAGCAAACCACGGTGAAGTGGCCTCAGGCTTCAGCTGAAGATCTCCCACTCCCCTTGCTGGAGAAATAATGCAATTACAGAGCTCCAGACAGCACAAACTTTGTGAAAACAGTAAAGTGGAGAAACACAGATGGCAAAGAAAAGCCAAGTACATCACAGATCCATATCCCCATGGATGAAAGGGTTTCCCAAACCTCATTTCCAGTGGCAAAAATTAACAAATAAAACCATACAACTTAAAAGGTAAAATAGGACAGGCCTGCCATATTTTGGCACTATATGTCTGATGAAATACAGTGCATATTCTCCTGTTTTTAAAACCAGAAGGAGCATTTCAGAGCCTGTGGTATGTGGGAAATCATACTAGATACTCTGAAGGAAGATGGCATAGAAATGACAGTGTTGTAGTACGCAGGTACCAAAATTAGCTTCAAAATAACTACCTGGTGTCCTGATAGTTATTTAGCTGTCAGACATCTTATTAGCCCATGCTGGGCTCTGCATTGCCACATGCCGTTTCTATTGCTTGAGTTAGCAAGCTCCAGGCCAGCTCAGGAGCCTCCACTTTGGACTGCGTCTAGTGCTGTGACTGCAGCACAGAGATAGCCAAACTTTCTAAGCAGCTCTTGCACAGAGCTGATTAATGGCAGAAGAAGGGTAGAGAACTTGAAAAGAGAAGAGAATTTGATGTGCTGCAGTTACGTGGAAAAAGCTAATGCTACATTGAGATGAGCCAGCTGCCCATGTGGGCAGTTGCAGCTCTGCGACTGCCATCCAGAAGGCTTTGCCACTGGTTGAGGGATCAGCAGTGCCGGGTGGAAAGGGCCTTCGCAGGGTTCAGCATTACCATGCGATGTGATACTTGTATTTCCACACCCTGCCCTCTCCTGTCAGTGCTTTTCTTTCTCCTCTCCTCTGCTCCGCATTGTTCTCTCTCTGGTAGAGGCTGTCCCAGTCCCAAAAAAACCTTCCTGACAATTCCCTCTCATGCTGGTTTCGTTTCCATCCTCAGGGAGATATCATAGAATCATCAAATCATTAAGGTTGGAAAAGACCTCTGAGATCATCTAGTCCAACCATCCACCCAACACCACCATGCCTACTAAACCATGTCTCAAAGTGCCACATCCACACGTTTTTGAACACCTCCAGGGATGGTGACTCCACCCCCTCCCTCGGCAGCCTATTCCAATGCCTCACCACTCTTTCAGTAAAGAAATTTTCCTAATCTCCAATCTAAACCTCCCCTGGCACAACTTGAGGCCGTTTCCTCTCGTCCTAGAGAGAACGAGATATCTTCCTTGGAAATGAGCTTGCATAGGAAAAATAGGGAAACCCCCATATTTATAGACACAACTTTGTTCACAAATCACTTTGCACCTACTGACCCACCAAAGGTAGGAGAAACAATGCCATCCTTTGCGGGAGGAATACTACACTTTACTTGCTGTGCTTCAGGTGAAGGAGGAGCACCAGGGAAAGCCTTGCAAGATCCCACACTCAAGCTGCCATTCTGCCTACATAGCCTTCAGGAAGTTTGAAGAAAGCCCAGTTTGGGTTAAAATATATATATATTTTTAAATTATTTGTCAAACATGAGCATTCCTGCTTGTTTTTTAATGTGTTCCTAATGGAGCATAAAGTGAGTGGATCCATCTTTTAACATTTCCTTTCCTCCTTTACACTTTGTCTATTGGTAGTGGTGGCAACCAAGTGGCCCAAACGGAATTGGTAATGAAATTTCTGTAGCAGCCCAAAACAAAATGGTTTTTAATCTAGGTCCTGCATAGAACAATGACTAATTTTCTGACATCCTTTGTTTTAAATCTTAATTTTCAAAGGTTAAAAGCAGCAGCAGCCACACATTTCTGACAACTACAAAGGTGACAGAAGATTTTTACTCTCAAAACAAATTTCTGCATCCTATGAGAAATTAACTGATTTTCTAGTTTTATCAAATAATAAAAAACTTAAATAATGAAATAAATAATAAAACCTTGTCTCTGGAATAAGTATGTCAAATAAGAAATTGGAAAGGAGAAAACATGTTTTAAAATGGTACTGAAAACCAGCTAGACGCAAAGGAACTAAACAAAAAGGACATGCTTAGAAACTGCCAGAGATGTCTCCTGCATAAGTTGTTTTAAATCAGTACATGTTGATCATGAGAGAGGGACACTTCCAGGGATGGGGGAGCATCCCCAACTTCTTTGGGCAACCTGTTCCAGTGTCTTGTCACCCTCATGGTAAATAATTATTTCCCTATAAATAATCTAAATCTGCCCTCTTTGAGTTTAAAAGTTACCCCTTGCCCGACACTACAGACCCTGATAAAAAGTCTCTCTCCATCTGTCCAAGCCCCCTTTAAGTATTGAAAGGCCACAATAAGGTCTCGGAATCAACTGGCATGGAGCAAGACAAACAAGGCGATTACACCTGCTTTTTGTAAAATAACCCCCAAACCAGGCCATTATTTGTTGCTTGCAGTTCAGCACCGCTGAGCCTCCCGACACCATCCATCCCTGACACAATGGAGCATGCTGAGGCTGCTCAACTGTGCGTGGCTCCGGGGTCACCTCCGCGGGCCGATGGTTTTTGGCCACCATGTGCCTGTAAGGTCAACACTTGGCCTCACCCGCACACCACCAGGAACGCATCCCGCCTCACAGTCTGCACCCCAGGGTGCAAGCTGCAACCCCAGGGTTGCCCAGCAGCAAATGGAGGAGTCTGGCCGCCCGTGGCAGCTCCGGGCTCCATGGATGCACTGGGGCACAGCCCGAGTCTCGCCACCGTGGCCAGAGGGCAGCGGGGAGCCCAGCAGCCACCTGGAGGCAACGGTGCAGCAGCTGTAATAGGCGACAGGAAAAATCCCACCAGTAAGGAAAGTTAGGAAAACATGGAAAATAAGCTACATAGTCCTTGGAGAGGAAGGACTTCTGCAAGAGACAGGGCTGGCTGCGGCAAAGCTGGACCCCGCATCCCTGCGAGTGCCTGGGACGGGAAGGAGCTTGCCCACATCCCCAGCCGGCGGAGCGGGAAAGAG
>VZTL01068627.1:0-11184 GCA_013400535.1 Scopus umbretta | reverse complement strand
GACATTAAACAAGGCTGGCCAAATTAAACAAGGCTGGCCATATTGTTCTGAAAGCCTTTCAGTTGCCACAAGACAGTGTTCCTCACCTTTAGAAAAGTTTTTTAAAATCAGAAAAGTCCTAACAAGCTCCATTTGTAATAATTTATTTAGTATGGGCATTGAGATCCACTGACTGAACATGCAATACATTCTGTTATTATATTATTTCTATGAGCAATCAATGCAATATGTCAAATGTATAGAGGAGAGAGCTAAGCACACAGGAAAATTACAAAGAGGGGGCTTTGTATATTTTTTAATATAGCAATCTATTAATAATACTTTAGATATGATCATATGATGTTATACAATATGCAAGTCCCAGTGTTTAGATAATTAATGGAACATTTTAAAAATGCATTCTGGCTAGCAGGCAGGGATTATGCATGGATTGGTTTTAATCTTGAAAAGATCAGATATAAAAAAAATTAATCTTTCTATTGCTTGTGTTTAACCTGATATAAAATTTAAACCGACATTTTTTCATCTAAAAATATACAAACACCTTATCTATCAAACAATTATTTTGCAAATTTCCAGCAGAAAATCTTCACAGAACTAAGATGGCAAAGCAGGAAAATGTCTTATTTACTAAAAGAACTAGCAGTTTTCTGCAGGCTTGCTTAGATTCTTCTCTGCAGGAACTATGTCTAATTCAGATTAAAATGTCATTGATTTCCCTGTAGGATCTCAGAGAATCTGCAAAGACCCTTTCCTGCAGGGAATTTCACTTGTCACTGGTCACCACAGCACATCAAAATGGTGCATACATTCTGTGTGATTTAATTACACATAATTATGCAAGTTAAGAAACACACTTGAAGGATTGTACTTTGCTCTACCTTTTAACAGTTATCCACATCACTTCACACAGATTTATGTGACAAATAGCAGACATGACACAACTACACACAGAGAAGATATGCACAAAATGGAAGCACAGGGAGGAAGATATGTTCTTAGAATTGTTCTTTGAATTCTTAAAAGAATTCAAAACATACAGTCACAGCTAGGTAAGAATTGTAGTGTAATAGCAAAGCAAAAACTAGTTATAAATTAAAAAGCCTTTTGCACCCATAATCTCCTAACTTTTCTCTGCCTTTCTGTTTCAACAAGAATGCTTTTTCTTTGTGATTATCTGCACCATAATGTCAGCTGCTGGCTGGTGACAGCTGAAGAAACCCTGCCCAGAAGTATTCAAACAACACTGTTTGGGAGTCTAGGTGAAATGAGGAAACCATTTATGAAGTTCTAATATACCCACTAAAAAAAAAAACAACAAANAGTTCTAATATACCCACAAAAAAAAAAAACAACAAAAAAAAAAACCCATGGACATCCAAAACTGTCAGCTTTATAGGGCCCCTGTGAGGCAGCCTTGAAAGCAACCTTCGACATCTGCTCTTCCAATTTGCATAAGTAATTGGTAAGTGATTAGGAGCACACGCTGACAAAAACAAGCTCAGCGTGTGATGGAGTGGGATGATTCTCTTGCTCCAAATTACACTGAATTTCAGAAAGATTTTAAAAGACTGATTATTTATTTAAAGAGTTTATGACCTTCAGGTTAACAGACATCCACGACCTGTCTCAAGTGTTATGTTCCTGAGGGTGATAAAACTACCAGCGATGAACACAGAGCAAGGCACAGAGCATTCATTGAAAACAGGGCAGGTTTTTGGGACTTATTTCCACAGAAGACCACTGTGACCTCCAGCTCACCCTACAAAATGCACAGGTTTGCTTTCTGTATTCATTCTCAGCAAGCAACATGATGGGATGAGAAGAAACAACACAAAAAAGGAAGCCTACTAGACTGCCGTTCGCTCAAGGGAAGCGAAAAGACTGTGTCAAGGCTGTTGTACTAAACCACAACTGCAGGTTTGGGATTGATACCTTCGGTCAACCCTGGCAAGTTCATCAATAAAAAGAGGATTTTATTTTATTTTTTAAGCTTCCTTCTTTCACACTGCTGCCTAGTCAAGGTGTACCTTTACTTCAGAGGTAGCCATGTCACTGCACTTCTTTACACAACATTCAGCCTCACTGGGATGGTAGCACCATACAGCAACATCAGAGCCACTCTGGAGTTCTCAGCTGGAGCTGCTCACATGATACTGTGACAAATGGGCTGTGATTCCAGCTCTTCATGAGAACATAAAATCAAAAAAGTTCTCTGTGCCTTTCAGCAACTGCTTTTTCCTCCCACAATGGTAGACTTCAAGGAGTCACACACTTAGCTGTGCCATCCAGCCAAAGCCAAAGCAGATCCTTCTTTGTGTGCAGAGGATCTATGGCTCAGGGAGACCACTGGCTTCAGTGCCTTGACCAACCTTGATTGTCTCTTAAAAAAGTGGGCAACAGGTGCATAGTATGCCCCAACCTCAGTATGGCTTGAGATCATGCTGGCAGGTGACACCTTTGGCAGAGTGCAGCAGAGCTCTGAGAGGCTGATTCCAGTCCCCTGAACTGTCCTGTGGGTTCCTGTGGGGAGTCAGGGCCCACAGGTTACAGTCAGTGGGAGAAATGTTACTACTGCTTTCCCCACTCTCCATTTTGACACAACAGAAGAGCTGGGTGCTCCTGAGTCAGGACAAGTGCCCTGTAGGTCCAATTTTCCCCTCAGCTGCAAGAACTTGTGTGGAGCAATGTTTTACTTGCCTGAGGAAGCAATAAAGGTGCATGGCAGCCTTTTTAAAGAAGCTCTGCTCCTGGTAAAAGGTAAATGGCAATTAAACCTCGGGCTGGGGATGGAGGAGAGGGAGAAGGAGACAGAGAGGAGAGTACAATACAGTACGTTACAGGGAGAGGTACTTCAGCTGAGGGATGAAATTATCTGTAATTAAAATAACATGATTTTCAGAAATCAAGTTTTGTGGCAGAAAATCATAACAACAAAAAAAATTGAAGACATTATCTACATAAACACAAACTGAAGTGATCTTTTTATTTTTCCATCTGACTTGACTTCTTCTCACAATATTCAAAGTCAAGACAGAATTCCTGAGAGTACTACTAACCTACTGTAATTACTAGATACAGTCACATTAAAATTATTCTATCGCCTCAGTGGGAACTGAGTGAACATTGGTTTAGTTTACTTTGGGCAGATTCATGTCTCAAGAATTTGCCCTTGAATTTAATTGAGAAATATAGATAAGGAATAAGCAAAAAAATTTCTCACAGTGACAATAATTTTCATTGTTTATGCAGAAGCATGGAGTTTCACAAGTTATGAAAAATCTAAAAGCAGAATCCCTTTTTTCTTAGTTTGCCACTTACAGCCATCTCTGCTCTCCTCTGTACCTCAGCAGAAATTCTTGTTCTGCAAGTATTCCTTCCACTCATTACATCACAGGCTATGGTGTACCAAAACATATAACACCTCCTCCTGGTCCTTCCCTTCCTCTTATTATTGACAACCTGATGTTTGTGTGAGGGAGGGAAAGGTGAGCAGGGCATAGGATGTAAAATAATTTCTGTTGTCCATTACCCTGTCTTTGGACTGCATATACAATCCTCTTGCAGAAACTGTCATTCCTGTGTTTGTGCATATGCTGCTTTCAACCATATGAAATTAGAAAAAATGTAGTAGGTCTATGTACTCTGTTACATTTGCACCAGGGAGAGTCTGCCATTATTCAGGGTGGGCAAAAATTGCTACCTTTTAGTTGCCAACCAAGGCACCTGGGATGCAAAGACAGTTGCAGGCACAACAGAGGCTGCTTTTCAGTGGCTATGCTGATTACTTTTGTGTCCAAACTACAACCATCCCAATATATTAGGTACTGAAAAAAGAGGAGGGTTATAAGTCAGCATGAAATGGCTTCAGCGAACATCTGCTCTAAGCTGTCTGTGTGGCAGTAGATGAATGTGAACTCTTGGAATTAATCATGCAGGGCATGACCTTACTGAAACATTTATGAAAAAGCAGTTGCACACCATGGCAACAGAGTCTCTTCTCTCTCTCTCTCAGATGCAGAGGGTGGCTCTTCACCAGCCCCAGCTTCCACACTTCTGTGGAGAACAAAAGGGACAAGGAGTGCTATTGATGTAATTGTTTTTGTGAACTGCACAGGTCACTCTTAAGCATTTGGGCTGGTGAATACCTAGTCTTGCTGATGGTCTGTAAGCAGCTGTGTAGAGCTTTCCCATTGTACTGTATAATTTTGCTGATAGTCACAAGCAGGCAGGCTTCTTTATAGTCACAGAGAAAAAGAGAAAACGCTACTTTATTAATCTGTTTTCAAATAGGACCACATCAGAAAAGCAGTCTGTGTGTTATGTTCTTTTCCATTTCACTTTGCTTGTGATATAATTTTCAGTGCTTTCTGGAGGCCAGCAGGTCCTAGTGAAGAGCAGGGTTGAGCTGATGTTTGTGCTGAGCAGGCACTTCATTGTCTGTTCTAGAGGGAGGTCATAAAGTTCTTAATCTCAGACCCTCATTTTCACACATGCTAAACTTGCACCGGAGAGCTTGTCATAGGTTAAGCTTGTTCACACAGCCACTGATTTTGTTTTCACTGCAGTTTTTGATACTGTTATTGGTCATTCTTCATTACTAAATTAAGGCTGTCAGTGCTCTCTGCCATGGTGCATGAAATGTTTCTCTTATTCCTCCATGCAATCTTGTCCATATATTTTCCAACTTTCTGTAGTAACGTTCCTATTTTTCTTCATGTTATATGTGTTTATTTTATACTATGTCCCTATCTTCATCAATAAATTTGAAAAGGAATAACAGGTTAATCTGCATGCTCCTCAAACTTGCAAATACCAGCATCCATTAAAAATTAACATTACATTGTTCAAGAATAGCAGGGAAAAACAACAGTCTTATTTTTTCACTGGGAAAAAAAAAACCAAACAAACAAAAAACCGTATGAAAAGGTTATGCACATTGCTCGAACAATCAATACCGGTTGTTTAAAAGTAAGCCTCTTCCTGAAAATACAAGGTACAGATCTTCTAGTTTATGACAGTGTTTCAATGCATGTTTTCATCCATAATCAGGTTAACCACTGTCCCATTCCCTGTTATGTTTTGTGACTGTTAATAATTGCCAAGTGATATTTTATTTGCCCTCCTCCAAAACCACTTTTTTCTTTCAGAAGACCAGGCAAAGTGAGAATATAATTATACGTTTGTATTTCTACCTAGGGGTTTTGTACATCTTCTGAACAATGTAAGCAAAATATTTCAATAGAAATAGTCACCATGCATTTTCTCCTTTACCCCTCCCTTCCAGCCCCCATATTATCACCTACTGAAAGTAAAAGGTACTAAAGTAAGCTGTTTGACTATGGAAGAGTTAAAGTGCCATGTACCCACTAACTCTGTCCCCTGTTTCCTACTGCAATAAGAAATCCTATCTGAACTATAAAATAAACATGTATAACACAAAGATTAGTGGTTCTTGCTTGGTTAAATTATCCTGTTTCCATTAAAATTACTAAACTCAGCCTTTCCCTCAATAAGGACACTAACTGACACATTGCTTACCTCTATCCAACCTCCTCTTTTCACACAATATGAAAACCTGGGTATTAGGACTCTGCATGTGTGCACACCTGTTGCACTTAATCATCAAATCCCCTGCTAGTTTCTACATAAGTAAGACAAAGGACTGATTTGTGGCAATGGACTAATACGAGACCCAGTGATTGCTGAGCCCCTAATCACCTTCATAACAAAATATTTGAATATTTGGTGCAGTACAGCTCCAGCAATAACATTGTGGACAGCCCTGGACATTCCTCCAAGCAGTCCTTGCTGTCTATAGACCAACCAATCAGCCCTGCTTGTATAATTAAATTGTGTTGACAAAAAACACAAGGGAATTTGGCCAGCCTAGCAAGTAGCTCGTGCTGCAGAATTAACCAAATTATGTAGACAATTTTAAATAATTGGTAGAAATGTTTCCTACAGATGGACAAGTTTACAGATGCCTTCTATGTAATTTGAAATAATTGACAGAAACACTATGTGCTGGAGTGGTCATATAAGACTGCAGGTGATTTGAACTGTAAGCTCCTGGGCAAATGGCAGACTGAGAATCTCATCTGAACCAGCTGAAGATGCTGTTGTAAGGACCCTTGCATTGGAGGTTCCCAACACCATGCACACAGTGACCAAGCACTTTGTTTGAGAGATTCAGTTCCCCATGTGAGCCTTATCCTCCAAAAAATAGCTTAATAAATTAAGGATTTTCTTTTAATCCAAAAACGCTGTTAATGTCTGTACAGCAAAGAACAGGTGAAGCCAAACAACAGTTCCAGATGTTCTTAGGGAGTATTTGACACAGAAGACAGTAACTCTAAAGATACCATACGATTACGTTGTCATTTCCTTAAGAAATCCGATATAACAGAAAGTATTATCAATTTAAGCTCGTACTCAGTCCTCAGTAACTGAATTAAATCCACATGGGGATCTCTGTCATGTTTAAAATGGTATACTATGTATAATCATCCACCCTTGCTGAAAAAATATGAAGGGAATAAATTTCTGTTGAATATAAAATATTAAAAATAAAATTATTTTTCAAAAATATGCTAATTTCAGTTTTTAAGGAAAATCAAAATGTAAATTTATTGTTTGTTCTTTTTTGTTTATTTCATCAGTATCAAAATATTTGGTTAGTCTTAAAATCCCTTGCACAACTAAAACAAATTATTCCGGTTTAATATTATTATGTCATCTCATTTTTATTTTCATATTAGGATATAGGATCATTGAGTTTCTACTTCTTTGTTGCACATTGGAATGGATAACAAAATATAAATTTTTTTCTTTATTTGAAGTGGTGTTAATATTTCTATTTCTTTTTAAAATGTTTTCTTTCCTTTTTTCCTTTTTTTAAATAATCTGGAAGGCTCTTCTTTCTCTGTCTTGCTTAGTCTCTCGATTTATTTTTGTCATGTTATTGTCAACATGAATGAGCAAAGTCAGTTGAAAATGTCCCACTTATCTAAAAATGTCATAGAAATCACTATGCCTTCTTTGGCTTCAGTGAAGCATCACATCTTTCCATGAATGATCTGCCTTTGTTTACCTGTACCATAAAGTTACTGTTACCTTTAGACGTACATAATATTTACTGCAATGTTCCCTACTGGAAAAGATTAACTGAAATAAAATCCTTTGACCTAGTTCAGGCAAAATAAGGCAAAATATTTCCGTATTTTCAAAATCATTGATGGACAATATTTTCTAGAAAATATTTCAAAGCAATGAATTTCTCTGCCTGAGAAGAATGGCAAAATGACACAATTTCCTAAGAAGAGAAATTACATTTTCTTAGCAGATTTGAAAAGAATTTACTGACAGACACTAGTGTAAGTGGTTGTCACACAACATTAAATGGGAAAAAAAGATTTCTCATTCTCTTGGAAGAATACAAGTAAGTGGCAAGAAAAGTTTTATTTAGCTCTGATACAGGCCAAAAGTGTAAGGCAAGAGAAGAGTCAAAGAGGGCAGAGAGTTTCCATTCTTTATTAACAGGAAGTAATATAAGTAACTACAGGAAGGCTTTGAACAACAGCATCCCTTTCATTTCTTGTGGTTTTTCACCTGTGTTGGAATTGATTCTCATGAGATCCTAATTTCACCATTTCAGCAAAGGGGTAAATCATGGCCATGTTGTATTTCATGCCACAAGAGTACACAAAGCAACACCTTTCACACTCTTCTAAATGTGCATTTAAACTAGTAGTGAATCAATATTTTATGATCCCATACACTGAGACTAAAAAGGCTTTCTCTCCAGCATGCTTGACCTAAAGGGAGGAAATGAAAAATGGTCTCTAGCTTATCTCTAACTGCCTGCCTAGCATACTAATGCTGCATCTGGAAAAATAGCAAAACTTAAAATATGCATGAAAGTCAGCCCCTGGGTTGAAGCAGGGAGAGTAATTCAATACTCCATAACCAGCAGTGCCGATTCTGCAATGGACAATCATCAGTAGCAATTGTTGCAATAGGAAATGGGTCCTTGAACTGACAGCTTGATAGGTTAAAAGCTTCTCAGCTCCCTCTGAAACTTTAAAGCCTGGAGAAGGGAACATTATCCTCATTCTGTTTTGCTTTCTGATAATCCTTCTTTTTCACTAGGATAAACTGTTGGTCCTCAGACTTACTATTTATACATCAATGTCATTGTTCATTGTCTTACAAAAAACCACAGAAACTTCAAAGATCATTTAACCACCTCGTAGTCCCAAGAAAAATGTGTATGTATATGTGTGCATTATTCAACTTAGATTTAAGTTCTACAAATCTTAAGAAGCATCCATGATCAGAAAACACAAAACTTATTAATTAAACTTGATAGTACCTATGTATATATATACATACACGTATACATACATATTTACATTTACATCTACATGTACATGTAAAAGTGAAAACATTTATCTCAGGGATGGTTAGAAATACATTGTAACAAAGGCCAAAACCCCCCCAACCCCACAATTCCAAAATCTTTCTCAGCATACCTGAAAGCTAGCAGAGAACAGATAGATGTGTAATTTCTATTCAGGAATTCTCCCTAGCTCCTGTTAAGATTACTAAGCTTTCTAATGGAGCTGTTACACTGACTTAGGAAAAAAGATGGATTGGCATAACCAACATTTTACTGCAAACTAGTAACTTTGCTTGATATGGCTAAGAAGGATTATACTGGCAAAACAGATGAATGTCAAGCCAGAGAGAGTTACACAAAAAGCTTGAAAGCTGCTGCTCTGAAAAAAGTAGAAAGGTCATCTTTTGGGTAAAGTGAAGGTTAACAGTAAAACTGTACCCAATCCCAAATGCTACGAATTACAGGGTACTTATAGAATCGTAGAATCATAGAATCATTAAGGTTGGAAAAGACCTCTGAGGTCATCCAGTCCAACCGTCAACCCAACAACACCATGACTACTACACCATGTGTTGAAATGCCACATCTACATGTTTTTTTAACGTCTCAAGGGGTGGTGGCTCCACCACCTCTCTGGGCAGCCAATACTTGACCACTCTTTCAGTAAAGACTTTTTTTTCCCAGTATTGTAACTGTTCCCTTATATTCTCTAAACATTTGAAGAAAGTATTTCCTCTTAATTTCTTCCAAACTGAGAAGCCTGACACAACCCTGCCTTTTACAGCTTGGAGAAACAAGTCTTGCTGATGAAGGAGCCTAAAGCAGAAGCAGCATATAAGGAGTTTCTGTCTCANAAGCTGAAACCAGGACACTGTATCTTCCTGCCAACAAACATGCTTTTGCAGGGAGAAAAAAGGCAGCCTGCTCTAAAATTCTTTACCCTTTCCTGCAGGATTATGTCAGACTTCTGTGACCTGAACACAGCATAAATATTTCCTGACTAGTCCAGAATTTTGGTCCTGAGATCACCTGAGAAACAGCCTGGATATCTGAGACCAACCCACATACTTACCATTTGAAGCAGCTTCTTTTGCAAGTACAGAGTTCTATATAAAAGTCATAAGCGCAGCACTAAAATATCAAGGAAAAATGAAGTAATCCATAGGTGTATTTTAGGCCACTAGTTATTTTGTGCTTTGATTCCCATAGACAGGACTTATTACTTTAGTGAATTCAGACTGGAAAGGAAAACATAGTCTTACTCATCAGATTTTAGGAACAGAAAAATTAGTGAGTTAATGGCCATTAAATATATTTTTAAAATCAAGGGGGTTTTGGTTGTTTTGTTGGTTTTGGGTTTTTTTTTTTGTTTGTTTTGTTTTGTTTTGTTTTTTTCTCCAATCTGTAGTCGGTTTTTCATCAGTGGAAAAACATTCACTGCTAGTTCCCCTTTTTATACTAGATGTGAGTGGACATTCATGAGGATAACTTCACAAAGTCATGTGCAGTTCAGTCATTTGAATCTGAAATCAGTTGACAGAGTGAAAGGTTTTCCTCATAAGCATAGACTAGACTTTCTGGAAAAAGGTGAAGCATGAAGCACCTTCTCAAGCTCACCACTGGGTTGATTAATGGACACATTTGGCCTTCAATTTTAACAGTGAAATTTTCCTTCAAATCTTGTTGAGATCCTCCTCTCTCTACTGAGCATAGAAACTCACATAAATTCTCCATCTGAGTGGACTTCAGGGATTTTCTTTTTAAAGGCTCTTTTCCTAGCCACTCTATCTTATCTTTTCATTTGATGTGCTACTTAAAACTCTCTTCCTCAGGTCCTGTTCCTCATGCCTGTATTAGAGCACACGAAGAAATTGTAGTCCCCTCCTTTTGGCACATTTAATCACTTCCAGTGTAGTAGACAGCAATGACAGAAAAACATACATGATTCTGAAGGGCAAGCCAAAAGGAGAAAAGAAACTTGACTGTCAGGTGCAATGTCTATGTCTTAATCACTGCTGACACATTGAAAAACTCTGAAATAAATGGTTCTTTACAAGGTGTAGATGTGACTGAAAATTTAATAGGGCCACTCATTTATTAAGTTCTTATGTGAAACCTATTAGAAGTAATAGGTAGACTGCTTAGGCTTTGCTCTGAACCCCAAAAGTACATATTATCTAAATATAATTTGAATTAAGAGAGTATAATAATTCTAGCTGTCTTATCATCTCTGTTAAAATATTGTTATTCGTTCACAGCACATTATGGGAAAAATAATATGTGCTTTAAAAAATGAAATTCATACCAAGGCAGAAGGCCCTCTGTCCCACATGAAAACCACTTATGACATTATAATCAAATGCTCGGCCTAGTCCAGATTCAGGATTTTAAAACTTTCTTGCTTTATACACTATATTGGCCATGTCATGAGCTTGTCTGTGCAGTCATTTTGCCTTGGGATTACTTGTATATGTGAGAGCTCACCAAAGGAAGTCAAGGTTGCAACATTACCAAACCATATTAATAATGGTTAACTTGGTTAAGACCTGAAAAATTGAATCCTAAAAATAGCAGAAACAAGTGTACCTATCCAGCAGGCATACATTTTAGAGAAATAAACAAAGAAGCTAGGAGAAGCATTTATTTAAAAAAATCCCAAATATCAAACAGAATATCTGAAAACAAGCTAAAATAAATTACACCTGTAGTCCCCAACCCCCTTTCTATCTGTTTGCTGTTCTCTTTGGGTAACATTGTATCTTGGTGTCAGCTGGGATAGAGTT
>VZTL01068626.1:0-13072 GCA_013400535.1 Scopus umbretta | reverse complement strand
TCCCTAGAAGTATTTAAAAGATGTGCAGACACAGTGCCTAGGGACATGGTTTAGTGGTGGAGTTGGCAGTGTTAAGTTTATGGTTGGATTTGATGATTTTAAGGGTTTTTTCCAACCTAAATTATTCTATGATTTTATGGTTCTATGATTAAATTCTCTTTGATTCAACATCAATAGTGGAGTAAGGAGAACTTGACCAAATTTGAGAAGAACTGAGCGTGACTGTGAACTGGAAGGTGGGGCTGGCTTTGTGCAAGTCACGCAAATCTAGACTAACCTAAAATCTGATGACAGATTGCTTATTCAAAGCTTTATTCAAGTGGGCACATTTATGGTCATTTAATAATAAGGAATCTTATTCATAATCTCCCATGTTGCCTACCCATTCATGTGCTGAATCATAAGTCATATAACTTATTTTCTAAAAGAAGGACCTTCCTGTGAAAATGGAGCTAGAGATAAATAAAAATTTTATTAGTCACTCAGGAAAATGTATGTCCCTTTGTGACTTCCAGTTCTCCCAGTAAATTTTATAGTTATTGAGAATGAGCAAGCAGATTTAATGTGATGGGGAGTAGTACATCCTTCCCTCTAATTTTTTCTCAGACCAACACGTATGAAAGTGCTGAAGCAAATAGTTTCTCAGTCTATCTTCTGGTTCCTGGTATGTAAGTGAAGAAGAAAAATTTTTTTTAAAAAAATTCTGTATTAGAGGATGGTCTAGTAGTATCTCACTATGACTGAAAGCAGAAGTGACAGAAATCTCATGGGAACCTTTTCCAGTGAGCTTCCCTGTTCATTTTGCAAAGTCAGGAAATGCAGATAAGCTCTTCATTTTTTCAGAATTCAGTTCTAAATCTGAAATGCAGTTACAGAACAGATTTTCAGATTATTTCATGCTACTAAGCATCCTAAAGTGCTGTTTTGTGTTTAACGATGCCTGCAGATTTTTCAGTTCCCTAACAAATTATGTAGGAAAATGGCTTCGTACCTGTCTTTCCATTGCATCCCACTGAAGATGGAGACTGGAAAATACTGCTAAAATAATTGCCCCTTGTTCCTAGGAAAGGGCATAAACTTTGCAAATGATGTTTGCAGCAGAACAACATTATTCAAATCATGTGCAACTTCACCAATGCCAAATTTGATGTGATAGGTGAAGTCATTATAGACCTGACTATTGAATAAGGAAATATTTAAGACGACGGTGGTAAATGTTCACTTATTTGCATAGAAGGTTTAAAGGGAGTTATGAGAAACATTTGCAACCAAGGGTGACTGAGGAAGTAACTTTAAAGAGGAAATCATCTTCCTAAAAAATTAGGAACCTTGGGGATTTTAATTCTCTATTCACAAAGTCTTCATTTGAGAAATGGATGTTTGGTTGGTTTTATATTTGCTGTTGCTTTTAAAAATTAGTCTGTGAAACACTATTGATCTTGGCTTACTGGTAAACCATTGCCTGCTCTTATTTTTTCTGTATCTTATTTAAAGTGATATTTTAACTGAAAAGTCTTACACATTTGACACCTACTTACTAAGTGATACTGAGCACTTGCCAGCACTCTGGGGGAGCCCTGGACTTCAGTCTCAAACAGAAGATCTCCAGAGATGCTTTCAGAAGTGCCAAAGAGTTGCAGAAACCAAAAATCTGGACTCTGCTAAGGCAGAGTCATTTTTTGAAGTCTCATCTCTCGTTAAATGTTCTGATGTTTGTTTTGTAGTTATGGGAGACACTGTCTTAGTCTTCATGGGGCAGGGGGGGATGTTCATACGCTTCTTAAAATTTCCTCAAGATGAGGCAAGCATCATTCTTCCTTCTTCAGCTAAGGAAGAACTAGTGGAAACTTCAGTACATGTGTTATCCATCTCTGTCTACTGAGTAGGAGAGCTTTTATAATTGAATGAAAAACCTTTCTGATATAGAGTGAGGATTATTGAGAGCATCCAAGCTTATTTACTATACAGTAATGCCAGGTTCCTTTTGGGGTGATTTTTTATATTTTGCTTGATCTGTAAACGGACCTTCCACTTCATGGTCAGGTTAAGAATTCTTTTTTTTATTGTTAAGACTGGGTCAGTTATGATGACAAACACCGAAACATTTCACCTAGCAAACGATAAAAAGAAGCTGGTTTTATTATTCCAGAGCCAGAAATACATCCTGAATTTGTCTGAAATTCTATCAATTAATTAGACACTGAGAAAATTCAGTCCACTTCTAATTTAGAAATGCATTTTTTTTCCTGCTTTCACTGAAATTCTCTGTGCTATAAAAATCTCAGACCTGATATATATGGAATGGTCTCTACTTCCCTGCCTCATTGGACATAATACTTTTTTAACAGCTTCTCTAAGATGCGATTGGATCATCTCATGTTACATCCCAGCCTTATGTAAGAGCTAGCATCAGAGCTGAACAAGCTCAATGCAGTTTTGTTTTAATTATCACCTATGACTGCTACTTAGCAACTCTGCCATTATTTGTTAGGCAGGACTAATTAATATTGTCTAGGCAACACGCTCAAAAGCCACAACTGAAAGGATATCAAGTTGTGTCAGTTCTCAGGGTAAGGTTTTGAAGGTGCTGGAGAACATGTCAACATCATGATTTTTAACCGTATTTTGTTGCTCTGTCATGGATCACTAAAGCTCTTTGGGGCTTAAAATCATACTGAACAATTGATGCTTTTGCAGCTTCATGGAGCTGCATTTTTACACCAAAACTGTGTTGCTTCTCAGGGTCTTGGTCTCACCTCCCATCTCTGAAGACCTGCCAGCGTAAATTCAGAAATATCCTTATTAGCAGCGACACGTTATAGCATTATGCTAAAGCCAGTATGACTTGCACAATGTTTCCTTGATGAATACTTATGAAAATATTTTCTTTGGGTAGATCTTCACGGTATAGGGGAAAGCAACATGAGACAATGTGCCACTTGGGGAACATGCCTTCTCCCACTGCCACTCCTCTGCACCATGGTGTTCAGTGTGATGGGCATTGCTTTCACTTTTTTGCCCATTTCAGCGTGTGTCTTTAAAAAGTTTCATGTGCTTTCATAGAAAAGCCTACCACAAATGCAGTCATTTTGCAGAAAATGAATGGGTGTTAAAATTACCTGTCAGCAGGGCAGGTTTGAACAAGGATGTTTGCACACACCTATATCCACTACTGTGTAAGTCTGAAGTAATGAGCTACACCTGGTTACCATGAAAAAATAAAGTGCAGAACAAGAATGCGTTTCCCGCAGGATCCTCCTTTACTTTTTGCAAGTATTTTTGGTTTTATCCTGAGACAGAAGCATGAACTACTACTTTGCTACTGTATTAAGTAAAGATCTGAGACACTTGCAAGCAGGATGCTCCTAGTTATGAGATACTTTGCATTCCCCAGTGCCTTTCTGGTAACAGCTACTAATTAACAGAAAAAATAATACTAGGATTGCAGTTGGTTAGAAGATGCGATGTATTTTCAACCTCCTATAGAAGTGCCCTGCAATGGGCTAGATCCTCAGCTGGTATGCAGTGGGTTGGTTTGAAAGTAGATGCTTTGAACGCTATTTGCCTTCTTCCCCCTAGATCTGAGGTTTCCAGGCTTTGCTTTTTATCTGATGGCTAATACCCACTGGATAAAACAGCTTAGCTTGCCCAGAACTGAGGACAAGCAACCAGCATGAGTCAAACCTTGAGTGCTTTGTACCCTGCCCTCTCCCAATGGTAAACTAGTGAAATCTCACAAACTTTACTATCCTCTCTCTACTGTTGGTGCTCAGCTCCCAACTTGCCCAGGCCACCTCTGACTGTCTGGTTTCTCAAGCTTTAGTGTGGCTGTAAGTGAATGCTGAGCTTTTCAGTGCGGTCTGAGGATTTTCAGCCAAGAAAATCCCAGCAAGGAAAATTTGTTAATTTCTTGTGCTACCTTTTTCCTTCTCACTTTCTTGACATCTCCTTTGTTGTTTGTCTTGCTCCTGAACAGCAGAGGAGGAATGTAGTGGTTGGGGATATTCTTTGGGTTGTGATCAGTCTCTTGCCAATATTAATGAAAATTTCTGAATTTACAGAATAAGTAAGTACAGGAGTCACAGGATATTTTATACTAATTTTAAAAAATAATTATTAGAGGGAAAAAAGTACAATTTGAAACCAATCACACTGCCTCTCAGTATAATGTTATTTCCAAACTGAGACCCCAGATTAAAGGAAGAGGAGCACTCAGCTCTTTCCAAGGAGAGTTTTTCCCATATGATATTTCTTTGTGATGCTGCTGCATTTCTGCCTTGCATGGCTCTTTTCACACCTTTTAGCAAAAAGGTTAGGATCTCTCCATTCACCTCCTTTTCCATGTTTAGAGTATATAGCTACAGACTTCTCCTTTCTGTCCTACATGTATACATTCTTGCAACTTGCAGGTTTTCTTCTTTCTGCTCTTCCAAAGGAAACAGCATGTCTTTGCAACAAGCTTTTCCAGAGCCGTTCACCTATTTTAGTAGCTGTGAACAGGCAAGGAACAAGTGATGTGTCTGTTCCCCTCTATCCGGGTTCTCTCCTTCCTATCCTTCCTGCAGCTTGGTCAAACTACCTGTTGACTTTTCTGGATTGATGGCATAAGATGAAGGGGTATTTTCTTGCAAAACAGAAGCTGCTTGTGATAGAAATGTCTCCTGAAATCTGGGTAAAGCAGCTGCTTGGGAGCATTAGCACTCCAGCATAAAGATCAGCACACCTTCAGCAAGTGTATCAGAAGTAATAAACCTGGTCAGATGCCTGCGGGGCTCCGACTCAGTGCCTGTGAAAACCTCTTATGCAGTGGGTGAGCGAGCAAATGATATATGGCAAAAGCCCTGGGTAAAGGTGATGGTGTACGGTGACCTGCTCCCAAAGCACGGAGGTCTTGTGCTCCTTGATGGACGCAAGGGTATGACTTAAATGCTGAGCCCCCCTCCTTTACCGCATTGCCTTGCAGTTACCTCAACCCAGGCTGGAGAGCAAGTATTTCACAGGGCAGGTTTCCTCTGAGGAACATTCTTGCCTTTTGTATCATCGGGGCATGTCCCTGCTCAGAGGGAAGGAGGAGTTCCTCCATGATCAAGCTATCTCATCCATTGTGCATTGAATCCATCCAGACTGGCCCTTCCCTAATTAGGGCAGCAGTCACCCAAAACACCTTCTCCGCAGATGACCTCGCTGCTGCCTTCTTGCTGCTGCGCTTTCCCGTGCAGTGCCTTGCCATCCCAGCAGCAGCAGCCGAGCCTGTCCTCCTCCCACTGAAGCGACCAGCCTCGTCTTTGCTCGCTCACTTGCTCGACTTCCCCTCAAAAGAGAAACATGTCAGAAATTAATTAACTTGTAGAGTGAATGAATTGACTGGTTATTAAAGAAAAAAACCCCACATAGTTCATATGTGGTCTGCACATGCCTCTGTTCACCCACAGCCTCCACGTGTGGCCAGGAGAGGGACTAGAGTGATGCTCTTGGAAGGGTCCTCAGGATGTTGCATTTTTGGGGCTGAAGACGGCCACTGAAGTGATGAAGACTGTGTTTTAAGTTGAGGAGAGTTGCTGAAGGTGTTTAGGTGCCTGGGTGCAACAGGAATATAAGGGAACTGCACACTGGTTGGAGATGGAAAGGAGCTATAGAGCAGAGGCAGGAGGACTGTCATATTCCCAGGGCTGGAGGGTTGCTTGGAGTATAGAGCTGTGAGTCACTGGAATGACCCTTGGACCAAAGAGAATTTTGGGTGGTTGGAAGGAAGGTGACTCTGGGTGAAGGACTGCATCTATGGGGTGATCATGAGGATGAGGCTGAGAGAGGAGAGGGCACCAATATTGGGATGAGGGAGTATTGGAGACAGTCAGCAGTGGGATGATAGTGGGGGTCTGAGCACAGAAGGGTGCTAGAGGTGTTAGTGGCTGGGTGGAGGTAGTAGGAGTTGACTGAGGCAGTATAAGGTGCATGATCCACTCAGTTGTATCTCCTTTGTAGCTTGCCCTCATTTCTTATCAAAGATGAAAACACAGGGAAGAGACTGGGTGGCCTCAGAGGTGCTCTTTGTAGGAGAACACATTGCACCAACTCATGAAATTCCTGCCTCTGTTTTTACACGGCACACCACTGCTCTTGTCCTAGCCCCACTGCCCATCTGTCCAGCTTGCAACACTCTGCGGTTAGTCAGCAACTGTGATAAGGGTAACAAAGTAGGACCCTTGTGCAGAGGGAAGGTCGTCAATGAAGAAGTGGCTGTCACAGCTTCAGTTTGCTGCCTGACAACAGGGACAAGCTACCACTGCTGAAAACATGCTCAAGTGCAAAGACCTTGTCCAGTGGCTGCTTGTATCCTGAAGCAGTTTCCCCTAAGCTTGAAGAGAAACACCTATGTACTGTTCTTGTTTGGTAAAGTCTTAGCACTCAATAGTGGTGAAGGGAGATTGGTTACACTGACTTGGTGTTGTGCAACTACAATACTGCACTTTCCGTCTAACACATCTGGGGACTCGAGAGATAGCATTCCTGGCATCTTTACTGTGGTGAGTAGCAGCTAGCTTCTCTAGGGATGTCATAGTGAAATCCCTTTTCACTGATGACCAAAGGGGAAAAATAGCCACATTTGGATGATTTAAGTTACAGGCATCCTGGTAGAATTGAATGCTGCTAGTAATTCCCTGCAATTCTCCATTTAATCTCAAGTGGCATATCAGATGAAAGAATTGTTTCTAGATATTGCTGAAGCAAAGCACAAGCAAACGAGCCCATACAGGTAATGTTTTCAATTTATTTATATAAACAATTGCATTTTAAAAACCATTCTTGCCCTACAAAAATAAAACAAAAAAACAATTCATGGAATTTTAAATAAATAATCTCAAACATACACATTTATCATGAGCAACTTGAACCCAGCCAAACCCAGCAGGTTGGGTCACAGGTAAGTGACTGTTGAAATGTGGCTGCAAAGTATAAAACGCAGAGTGAACATGACTCCTTTCTGAAGCAGCTTAACTCAGATGACATGGTCTGAGGAATTCCTCTTTACCTACCCCAAAATAACTAGATCTGTCCAGACTTGTCTCCCTTTGACTCTAAGCCAAACACTTTTCCTTGTTAATGGTAGAAGGGTGCTCTGAGGAAGAGCGTTCCAAAGATGGATCTGAATAACAATTATATGTTTAACAAGTGTCCAAGCAGTTTTCACTTATTAGCATATACAGTACTGACCACCTTTTAATACAAGGTTATTGAAGTTTTTCCCTTCTTCGTGCTTCAAATAGAAAAAGGAAAGCAAATGCCCTTCTTTCTCCCAAAGCATTCATACCAAAGACCACCTCAAATCAGTCACTGGTATTGATCACTATAGGAGATCTTGATTCAGCTATTCATGCTAACAATTACAGACTTACAGAGCATAAGGCAATCGGTGTCTCTAAACAAATCAGCAAACAGAAGTTGCAGTCAAACTATACTACCACCATAGCCATTACAATGCACAGGCCTCTACAAGTGTTTGAGATTCAGATGAAATCAAGTCCTCAAGGTCCAAAGGACTCAAGTCCTTTTCCACAAATAGTCAAGGAATTTTGGACAGGGGCACAGAATACCAGGTTGCTGTTCTATTCCAGTCTGAAGTGACTTTTTTCTTTTTACCTATAGTTCCCCAGCTGTTTTTATGGGAAGATCATCTTCTACATTTCCTCTCTAGAAATTAAAAAAAGATACCCTTATATGCAAAGTTTGAAGTGCTGGTACAAGATCCTGTGTAACTTCTTATGTGACCAGATGAGACTAGTGCTGGATCAGGACACATATGTCTAGATTCTGTACTAGCTAGCCAGTTTTAGTTAAGCTTAAGCTACTTACTTAAAATGCCTCTGTTTATAAGTTATAAACAAAATGTTATCCCTCCTCCCCCCAATAAATAGAACTATAAGTCACAAGTATAGCTTATGTCTATGTACACAAGACACCTTCAAGTCTTGGTGCCTTGAAGTTTTGCTAGATCTATTCTGCATTTGCTTCTCTACTGTGTATGTTTACACAGCTTCTCAGTTTTCACTGTTACCCAATAATCTGTGTTTTGGGTACACAAAGCTATACTATAGTCACATCCTTAACTAAAGCTATACTGTCCAAAGTGACAGAGATTAAAATAATGTTATCATCAAGTAGACCAGAGAACTACAGCTGTGAAAAGAATACCAATACTTTGGACTAAGTTTTAGACCTCCCCAACTTGCACAATAAAACGTCTGTATCGAAATACAAACAGCCTTGTACTGCAGCCTGAGAGTCAGTTATTTCTAAGCTCCATACCTTATTATCATCCTCTTACACAAATAATACTTCTGTGACATATGCTTCAAAACCAAGCAAGATCCAAGAGAAGTTCTATTTTCTTTAAATAATTAAATTAAAAAAGTATAATGCCACATGAAAGTAAATTTACACAAAAACAAACATAAGTTACTATACAAAGTGCCTTATTTGCATTGAGGGAGAGGTAGTATCAACAATAAATGCATTGTGTTTTCTGACTTTACATGACTCAAGTATATGTAGTTTTTGTTGACCTAGGAGTGCTCATGCTGAATTCATAATCTTTTCTGGCAGTTTTCATTAAGTCAAATTTTTCTTTTACTTTTAGTTCAATAGCCTGTTTTCAAGTTTAAGAAGTTGCTGAGGCAATAACTTGCTTTTGTAGTGTTATGTGACCTATCAAGTGAAAAGACAAAAAACCACCAACACCCTTTGTCAAGTATTAAAACAGGATTAAAAAAAATTGGAACCTTTGTCCACTTTGGAATACATAGTTCTGTTACAGAAGACTTTAAACAAGGGATTCACCACTGTAGAGCTCAAACACAGAAAAATCCCTTTTGTAAATGGAAGCCTTACCCGAGTAAGGAATCTAGGGCAACCTCCACAACAAAGATGTTCAAGTTTCTTTGTTTTTAAAGACTTTAAGCCATAAATAGAATAAATTATATAGTTAAATAAATAAATAGATGGATTTTTACAACTCAGCAGATCGCTCTTTCAGTAGTAGTGTGGGGTTGATATCTTCCATTGCTGTTTTTGAGGTACTAACATTGATAGTTGCTTCAGTGGGTTCAGGATTTAAGATGTGGAAAGCAGTGAAAGGACAGCCTTTCACATTGTTGCAGATGAGCTTCTGTAAGGAGGCAGTATTGATTATTTCAAAGCCCACTTTTCCACCGAAGGTGCTAGGCTTCCAGTACTCAGGGGAGCAGATAGCATTTCCCATCAGTCCTTTCAGAGAGAACGGTGCTCCAATCTCCACCATTGTTTCACCAAAGATGGCACCTGGTCGTGGCTTTTCTACGAGAAGGCCTGGGTACAGCTCCATAGCATCAATGTCTCCATAAAGCTCTTCCAGTTCAGCTGCCATTTCTTTTTCTCCTGTAATTATTTATGAGTAAAAACCGTAAGTGGGGAAAAAAAAAAATAAAATCCTATTTTCATTGCAACACTATCCTGTTTAGGTCCAGTAATAGCATTGCAGGACTGTTAGCCATTTTAAGAACAGGGTCCTTGTTTTTCAGAAAGAATGAAAACTGTTACCTGTAAGTTCTTCAAAGGATTTGAATGGTTTCAACATGAAGCGTTTTCTGTACTCATTCAAGGACTGGTATCGCATTTGTCTGCTTTGGTCAATTGAAGCCTTTGCTACTTTCTGTACTGCAGCAGGAACATTTTTCCCACCAGCAACCTATTTATTAAAGATTAAAAGTAGTAAGATCTCCCAATAAGAGTCATGAGAAAGTTGTGCCTTTATAGTACATGATTAGTTTTGGATAGCGTTATTCTACCCTCTTGTCCCACCCCCAGGTTATGTCTCTGTTCGTTCACTAGCAACTTGAAAAAGTACCTACCCTGCCAGCACTTTGCTTGGAGAAAGATTTCACCATATGGGAAAGACCATGTTCCAGCATTATAGAGTTGTTGTAGAGAAACTGCTGGAAAGTGTACTCCTGGTTGTGTATGTGGAAAGTGTCGGGCAGAAGTGGGTGCCAGTGGTAGAGAGTATTGAATTCAGCTGCAATTCGGTTCTGGTATTGAAATCGTTGGTTGAACAGCAGCTCAGGATCAAATTTGAGTTTGAAGTGGTAGCCACTCAAGTGTTGCACATAGTCCTCGATAACAATCTTAATTGTTTCTCCTGTTGGTCAATGAAACAGAAGAGACCATTGGTACTGGGTCTCTGAGAAACTTTAGGTGGTTACCCTGCTCTAAGAGAAAATACCACTTCTGAACTGCTAAAAAAAAAAAAAAAATCAACACAAAAAAAAACCACAACAAAAAAAACCCACCAAAAAAGCCAACCCTCCCCCCCAAAAGAAACCAACCCCCCCCCCCCAGTAATCAGGATAAAAAACANCCCCCCCCCCAGTAATCAGGATAAAAAACACTTCAACATTCTGTTATATCTTATAAAAAAATGATTCACATATTTTCTATGGCTAAGACTAAGGAGTGGAAAAGTACTTAAGATCCCAAGAGTTTTTGGCTGTGGTAGGGAAATGTTTTCTACAGTGTGCTTCCCCACCCCCCAAAGATACACTTCCTTGTATGTTCTACAAAACAGCACACATCACTATGTACATTGTGTTCAGTTACACGATACTCTCTAGGACAGAGGTAAGAGATAATGAAGAAAGTTGGTATCTGAAAGCAACTCAGCTTCTGAGCCGTTAAATAAATTGTCTTGGTTTACTGTTTCAGTCACAGTTTGGGTAAGGTCTTTTTGAGTACATTACCATTTACATAAAACAAAATACCACTGAACTGATAATTAGAAGTACACAGAATTACATTTTACATGATCTCCTGGACTTTAGATTTAATCACAGCCTTTCTTTGAAAGCATACCTGAACTGACCCAACCCTGGGGGGGTGGGGTGAGGGGAGAACCACATGCACAAAAAACCCCCACAAGATCTGAGTCTGAGGTCATCTAGCCTCACATGCTTTCTCTCCAAGAAATGAGCCTTAGCTTCCGCCTTTTTACTGCTTTCAGTTCTGTTTCCCTTAGATAAGGGAATTAAGCATCACTTAGCTCAGTTTTCTTCAGTTCTGTCTTGCACATAGCTGGGAGGAAGCTGTATCTTAATACAATCCCAGTGACAGGTCATGAAGGCTCAGATGTATGCCCTCACATACCAATTTAAGTAATAGCTTTTCCTTGTACTACACCTACTGCAGCTGCAGTAGATAATGCTTAAAAATGTCATGCTCAAGAGAAGGTTAGAGTTGCATGTAGTAAGAGTGGCACTCACCTATCAATATGAGTCTAGTAGTTTGGAACAGCTGCTCATCATCCCACTCTGGATGCTCCTGTTTCAGGACGTCACAGACCCGGTTGTGTTCTCTCAGCCATATTGTAGCATACATCATCAAGCCTGGGACCAAACCAAATACCTCCTGCCCAACAGAAAACTGCAAGTGTTCAGGTACGTGAGGAGGGTAGATCATCTCTGCCTGAGTGTCCTTTACTGTTGGTGGATACATTTCTCCATCAATCATCTGCCAGGGTGAGGGAGAAAGAACAAAACAAGTGTTGTAAACTATGATGCTGATGAGTTAAGCCATGTTGATTCTGTTAGTACTGACTTTAGGCTTACACTTTAGATAAACTATACCATGCACAGAGTGCTAGTTTTAGGAAATATATGTCATCCAATAAGAAGGCAGGAATTTTGAGGTAAGACATACCTGGTATTTTAGCTTTCCATCCTTCAGAAGTCTCAGTTTAAGTTGTCTCTCCAGAGTCTCTCCATAAACATGGTTCAAGTCAACCTATAAAATAAAAGCATTTGGAACATGAAACCAAGCCACATTTTTTGCCATTTTAGGCTAGGACCCACTTCTATGGATGCAAATAGGAGCTCATCCCTTAGATGTTTACCTTTCAATTGAATTATTGTTACTTTATAAGTATCATGCACTGATATTTAAGATGAAGCCAAATTATTTCCTGGTAACTGGAGCCACCTCTGCATAAAAGCAAGTTTTTAAATTAACTGGTAATTTAAGAGGACTCTGTTTAAAGTGCCAGCAGCTTTCTATTATGCTGAGAGCTCTTTGTATATACACACACATATTTTATAGCTTTCTGTTTTAGACATACACACTACACTTCTATGAAGAACTCTTTGTCCAAAGGCTGCCTGTTTTGTAGATAAAGATCCTAAATCCAAGTCTGCTTTTGAAGTTCTTTTTAAACTAAATCTCTTCAATTAGCAGCCCACAAGATACTTTACAGTGCTAGATACAACTCTTTCAACCAAGAGAGTCCAGAGCCAATGAGCATTCAGAACTTATCTAACATGCTTTAGGTGAAAGCACATTCTTGGGAAGAATAAAAGTCATACAGATCACTGTGCAGATACTTTAAACAGAACCACATGCTTTACACAAGCGGTTCTGACCCAGGAAGAGATGCTATCAAGTGCTGGAATTTTGCCCAAGGAGAAGGTACAGAAGGGGTAAGGCCATCAGTTTGTGGTGAACAGTGTTGCATGGTACATGCACCAGTGTTTGTGTGCCCTGACAGCCTATAAGATCCCATTCTGGCTGCTTGGTAGCTCGTAAGAGCTAAGTGCTGTGTTCAAGTTACAGAGCTATGATCATACCCCATGGCCAAAAGCTTTAGTGAAGCCAGGTCCCTTCTTGTGGTCCGTCTTGAAGAACTGATGAGTGAAGTGTTGGGCAAAGAATGTGAACATCATATTTGTGCCTTGTGGGTCAGGAATAAATTTTTTCCTTAGCAAGAACTTCTCCACAATCAGCTTTGAATCTGGGAGCTCTTTCTTACCTGCAAGAGAAAGAAGTAGTGAGACCTTAATGACAACTAAGTTTATGCAATACTTAGTTTTGTTCCTAACAGCAAGTCTTAGGACTCTCAATGCATTACTGAAGGATAGCAGCATACAAATAGGGGGAATTATCTGCCTTTCTATGCTCACTTTCTTGATTTTATTAGAAACTTCTAAATTCCCTGTTTTTAGCATGTAACTCGATAATGAGAACCGGAATAGTTATCTTTTATGTCTTTACAAAA
>VZTL01068614.1:0-14864 GCA_013400535.1 Scopus umbretta | reverse complement strand
CTGCGGCGGTGCCCGGGCTTTGAAACGCTGCCGGGCGGGCGGGAGGAGTTGGGGAGAGCTCGTTTGTGGCCGGCGGTGGATGTGAGCGAGCCGTGCGGCGGCATCAGGCTACGCAGCCGGACCCGGGAGAGCCGTAAACTTTAATTTACAGGTGGTCGGCACCGTGAGGCATTTCCGTGAATTGGCTCGGAATAACTGAATTCACGGGGGACAGCGGCTCCTTTGCCCGTTTGGTCAGCGCCTACGTTTGATCTGTGCCGGGCGATACATGGCGTTATTAACTTGGCACGTTGCGTGTGAGGGACGTAAGTGATGAGATTTGATGTACGAGCTCGGAAGAGCGGTAGGTGCCTTTGCGTCCTACTCTTGTGCTGTCACCTCTGAATTCCTAGCTTCGTTTTATTTAATCTGTGCTTACAACAAAGCACCTTTCTGCATTTCCAGAGCTTTTTCTTTGGTTTGATTTGATTTCTTAAACAGCTCGCCACATCTTTGCCTTTCCTTCCCTCTTAATAAACTGTAGAATAACTTCAGGGGCAACAGCTCTCAGTGATTTGTGGAGTTTTTCCCTGTGACGAAGACTGAATAGCCTGGATGGTGGTGACCAGCATCTTTAGACCTCGGGCCGATCTTCAGCACTTGAATTCAGCATTTGTTTTTTACAGTTGGATTTTTTTGGATGAGGTTCAGGGTTCTTATTTCAAGTTTACTTAGATCAAGAGCCCTATCAAGGGGCATTTTTTTTTTTCTTAATCTTATATTTGTAGGTGTTCATTTTAAAAATACAGTAATTAGAATTTTGATGTGAGGTATCATCATTCTTCAGGTCCCTTTTGTGAAGGGATGTTTACATCTTGGCCATATTTACAGAAAGAGCTCACTTAATTTATGGCTAGGTTATTCACTTACGGAAAGTATTGTTTACTGTAATTGATGTGGATTATCAAATCTCTAATCTCACTTAGAATTAGCATTAGGATCTTGCTAGATACCACATTGAATAAGTTTTTTTGTATTCAGAATGGGTGATCGCATGTAGCTTCTAAAAGCTGTCTTAAAGCAACAGTTAATTTAGGGTTTGGGATTTAATCCCATAGAGCTAGTGTGTGAATGAACGAGACGCATCAGTTTCAACTGTGCCTGTTTGTTCACCAGAGTGAAAAGGAATAAAGCAGTAACCTAAACTGTGAAAAGTTGATTTAAATGATTTCAGACTCAGAATAGCTTTGGACTTTAATGTGAATGTGTTTATATTTACATGTGTATGCTTAAAAGGAGACAGAGGAAGTCCCAGAGCTGCAGATTGCGGTCAGCTAGCAGAGTATACCGAGGAAGGGTTGCTGTATGTTTACTCTGCTCTTGTGCTTTTCTTTAGGCATCCACTAGCAGTCCTTACTAGAGACAGGATACTGTGTTAGATGGACCTTGAACCTCAGCTAGTATGGCATTTTTGTGTTTGTAATAAAATGTTTTCTGTGTAGTAGCATGCAATTTGGAATTTAAATTTTTAATTAGGCAGGTGTCAGAGCTGTAAGTTTTTCAGAGTACGGTATAAAAGTCAATACTAGGTGCAGAGAAAGCAGGCTTATGAATGTACAATTACTTCGGACGCTTATTTGTATTTCTGTTAACATTTATAGGACATCCCAACTCCTGATAGGAAACGGTCGCAAGTATGTTTTCTAAGTGGCAACTTCCAGTCCTTTCCTGAGTGCCCTGTGGGAGTACTGTGCTTCTCACGAAGACGTTGTTGGAATCTGCTGCAACTCCCATCTGTTCTTAGGATGTTGCAACGTCGCCTTTCACTGAAACCCCAGCCTTAGTTCTGCCTTCCTGTGCTGAATCTCTCCTTTTTATGTGGCAAGCACCTGGGCACCTGTGAGCCGTGATTTGTCTCTAGCATATGGAAGGGAGCGGAAGGGATCTGTAAAAAGTAGTTCAGTAGCACCTTCCCTCTAAACTGGTTCCTTTGCGTTAAGGTTTGCAGTAGAACTTGCTATGATAATAAGTAAAAGCAGGAAAAAAATCCGGTCTTGCTGCTAGCAAAGTGTCTGTTAGTTGTCTTCTGGAGTATCTTTTGGAAAGTTGTTGCAGTGAATTGAGCAAGTTTCACCATTTAGAACTACGTGAGTTATGTGTAGGAGTCATGAAAGCTTCCCACATAGTTGTGCTAATGCAGTTCAGTCCCAGCCTGTGGTGTATGTACTCTTCCTGACCCCATCTCCTAAAAAGTTTAAGAAAAAGATGCAGTATATTAACTTGTTCCTTCCTAATTTTAGTCTTAGAAATATAATAATATATCAGAATTCATTTATACCTGCTTTCAGTGGATTATGGGTGTTTACATCCGAAGTGTTACTGTACTTATCTAATACAGTGCCTTGCCCTCTATTACAGAACTAGAGAGATAGGGAGCAATCATTACTTAATACACTTGAAATAACTTTTACAGTGCGGTGTCCTTAGCATCCCTTGATGCTTCAGACTACTAGCTCTGTCCCATGTCATGTTGGCTGTATGGCAGGTCTGAGAACAGCTCTGGCTCCGCAACTGTGTGTTTTACAGAACCATTTTGAGCATTACCATGAGGTGTTCAATAAAGTTCTTTGACAAGTGAGTTTCCAAAGAGTGATAAATGATAGAGATACGTTGCCATGCTCTTTATTTCAGCTAGCAGTCTTGCATTTAGGGAAAAAACAGCAGAAAGCAAAAATAGCACGTCTGAAGATGCACAAAACTTTACTTTGGTGTTCTTGAATATCTATGTTCGTTACGCTTAGCTACAAAAGAACACAATTTGAGTTTTTCCCCCCTCCTTTGGAAAGCTAACAAATTCCGTGTGTTCTTAAGCAACAGCATTAAGCAGACTAGTTTTCAGGACTCCAGGTTTTGTCCTGAAAATGGTTTATGAATCTACCTTATGAATCATGGGTAGAATCAACCTTATCTCCCACTTACTAGCTCTGGAGAAAAGATGAGCTGCTAATGTGAAAGGGTTTTAGTATATTTAATCTCTTGGGATAACATCTTGTTACTGTGGCCAACATCTGGGGTCTTGTCACTTTTCCATTCAGCTGTGAAGGCTAGTGTGATCCCACTATTGCTGTTCTTATGTTACTTATATGAAATAAGATCTCAAGCTAAAATCCAACCTAGATGGTACCTCCTTAAAACATGTCATATTTTAATAAAAGAATATTTTAATAGAAGAAAAAAAATCAGCCTTGGCAGTTGTTAGCTAGTTTTAAAGAACAAAATTGAAGCCGCCTTAGTTCTCAAGCCATGTACAGTATAGTCAGTGATGTAATAAGCCTGCAACCAAAAGCTCCTGAAACGAACTCCTTTACGTCCTCTATGAAATCGGAGATGTGATCATTGTAGGTTGCAGCGTGCAGAAGAGATGGTGGCATATGCACACGGAAAGGATAGGCCCATCTCGATGTCTTCTACCCTGTTTTGGCTGTTAGGTGTTTGCCATAGGTGTAACAGGGTTGCTGTGGTTCTGTTCCCCACACGCATTCTGTGGTCTGCTGCTCTGTTTCTGCTCCTGCAGGTTATTGCCGAGAGGAGACGTCAGGTGTTCTCAGTTTGTGCGAGGAGCAGGCAGTGCATATTGCCAGGTGGAGTGTTGAAAAAGACATTTGCTGAATGCCAGTGTGCACAGCTAGTGGTGGTCTTGAGGTTATTGCTGACTTTCCAAAGCAGAGTGATTAGCTAGCATGAAGCAAAGAAGTGAGCATCTTTACTGCAAGCATGCAGTCACAAGTGCTTAAAGGGTTTTCAGTATGGACCCATTAAGTGCAATGGGAGAAGGCTTACACCTGACGTTTTGTACTAGAACTCGCATATTGTTCATGTATAAAATGTGATTATATGTCTGTGAAATCTTGTGGCTATTTATACGCTAGATAAAGCTTATCTGTACCCATTTTGAAATCATTGTTTTGCTTAATTACCGCTTTAAGACCAAGTTGTCTAGGACAGGCATGGAGGCAGAACAAATTTCAACTTGAAATCCTCTCTTGTCCTGGCTTACATAAGTCTCTTCTGATTTTTCTTATTTCTGCAGGGCTTCATAGAGAAAGAGTTGTTGGGAAGTTAACTACTTTAAACTTGTACTCCTAACATTTAGAGTAAACCCATGAAAATACGTAGTATTTCCAACACTGACTAGTAATACAACATTGGTTCTATTAGCCTTTCCTTTTTCCTTTAGGCTTCACAGATTCTCAGCTCCACAGTCTGGAAAATGCGTATCTTAAGTCCCTGTTGAAGTAAAGACGGTTGTCCAGGTAGGATTACGTTATGATTGCCCTTCTGCTCACCGTTTTCTGATGCTGGACTAGGCTGTTGCTTGTTTTCTGCGGTCCTAAACAATGTGTGGATTAGTATGAGAGACCAAGAAGAATTTTATGTCATGCTTAGTATCGATAAAGCTGTGAAAGACTGTTGGACCAATATGTGGTCTAAATATTCTTAATTATTTGTTGCTTTATTGTCTTGTAAAGATAGTATCTGTTTTTTTGAGTCAAGAATGGCTAAATTTTCTTGTTATTTCATTATAAATGATGGTATAAGTTTTGAAAAAATAGGGAAGAATATTGCTAATATAGCCAGCAGTTAATGATGACTGACTACAAAATATATTGTACTATAAATTGTCTAACAAGTTTAAGAATAGAGTAAAACTACTTTAGAGCTACTATTTATGTCTCAGAACTTGGAAACGTACACATCCATTTATACAAAGAGCATAGAAAAATCTTTATTGCATTCATAATGTATTGTTTGGTGGACTGAGCTTGGCTTTAGCAGATGAAGCTGTTCCAAAAGGAACAATGTAGTTTCAGATATGAAATGCAGAGCTGCTGTTGCATGACAACATGCCATGAATGCTGTCTGAAGAAATGGACTTGACATTACTAATTATAAATAAAAGAGAGTGGAATATAATTATGTCACACATTACATGTGGCCAAATCAGAAGCTTCAACTAGCAGATGGAGAGGGTTTTTTTGTGTGTTTTCTAAAAACACCTTGCAAGTTCAGCTGATAGAAAGCCTTGCTTTTTTAATCACGGTCCAAAAGTGTAGCAAAAAGAGAAGTGATCTAAAGAAACAGTCTTAAATTTCTTCTCAGAGGTTTGACAGATACAGTAATGAAGGTTTTCAGTGGCTTTAACAGATACTGTGATAGAGGTTTTCAATGAATAGCTGTTCATGAGCAGTTAATTATCTCATTGTAATCTGGGTCATTTGGGAAGCTGTGAACACAGTTAACTTTTGTGTTAGGATTGCACTGTAAGTGAAATGTGGGTGTGGAAGGGGGAATGCTGAAGCTGCATCATCTTGAGACTAGCAGTGCTGGAGAAGTGACCAAAACCAACTTCTGAATGAGCAGCTTGCTTCCCTGTTAAGGTGAATAGAGACTGAAGTCTAACGAGGGTATGAAATCTCCATGCTCTAGGTCGCATCTAAAAATCCTTGCTCCTCCCCTAATGCTCTCCCTCCCACCAGCCCAAGGCACAGTTACTGCTGCTCCCACCAGGACAAACAGCAGCCCTTTGTTTGCTGCCTTGCCTGGGGCACACCCTAGCCCGGCTTTGCGGCTGCTCCCTTGCCATCTGTAGATCCTAGAGACCCTGAAAAGAGCCTTTTGTTGCCCAATTTCCAAGGTTAACTGCTTCAGTAAGTCCGTGTTACCTGCAGTATATACATAGCTAACCTGTAACTTCGGTCCTGCCAACTTAAGTTCTAGCATTTAATTTCCTATGGGGAAGGGAACATCCAGTTTGAACCACAGCCAGTCTTACTCAAAGATTGGTTACTTCTCCAAAGATCCAAATCTGTTACTTTAATAACATCGAAATTAGATGTGCTAGAAATTTTGTCTTGGTATTAAGAAGACACTACCACTGCTGTAGCCCAGCAAGTCTTAAACCGCCCTGATCGAGCTGCGGTGCGTGGCTCCCTGCTTCAAAAGCTTGTTGTGTGTTTGAAATATGATACAGACAGTGACTTGTACTACCTTCCAGCTGCCACTACCAGTGTGAGCAAGGGTATCAAAATGGCAAACAAACCTCAGGGGATAAAACTGTGAATGGCATGCTTTGAGGTGAGTGCTGAGTGGTGCCTTTGGTCCCTCATCTGACTGCTGTGAGCGTCATGTGCCTGGGCCCTGAGACCTGGAACAGGTCAGGCCAGACACCCTGGGGGCTTCTCAGGGAAGACTAATCCAGCTTCAAGAAATCTTGATGGTTAAAATGGAGAGTGAAAGTAATGTGCAGCAGCTGAGTACTGAGGCAAGATAGAAGTCAGTTATCCGGCAAAGACACTTTTGGAAGGACTGTAGGAAAGACAGATGTTGTCCTTTCTTTAGAGCCATGGCTACAGATAGCAAATGTGAACAGTTGAATGCTGTCGTAGTTTCCCTCTGTTAGTTTCTGCTGGAAGGTAACTACTTCCAGTGGATGGTGGGCATGCCAGCACCCTGATGGAAGGAGAAATCGCGATTGTAGAAGTAGTAGATTTCAGGACGGCAACAGTGGAGGAAAATGTCTGCCTGGGCGATTAGATCTGGAAAGTTCTGCTGTGAGTGCCACGAAAGGAAGGACTTGCAAGGCAGTTACTGGAGGAAACAGGAGTCAAAGGAACAATTGGAGAAAAGTTGAAAACTTTATTGTGCCAGCTGTGAATGGCTTTTGTTTCCTAGAAGCTATGAAAACTGTTTTCTGACACTATTGGTATTCAAGAGTCATTACTTTAACTTCTGATTTAAGGATAAATTCACACTTATTACTTAATAAAGATAGTTAAGATTCCTTCTCATTGGGGCTTTTTACTGAACTTGTTCACAGTGATAAATGAAGGCTGTTAAATATTTTCATTTCAAAAGGAAAAAAAGTTGGGGTGGGAACAGAAGGGTGTTAGAAACCAATACAGAAATTTGGCTAAAAGGAAGTATCTGTAGCTGACATGGCTGTGGAGGAAGAATTTAAGTATTTTAGGTACAGAAGGATATTATAGCAGAGTTGTAAAACTTTTTTTTTCCCCTGGATATCTGATTTAAAAAGTATTCTGCAGATGTTAATATGGCAAATATTTAAATTTTGGAAAGAAACAGACCCCCACATTCCACACAGCACAGGAGTCGTAGGTGATACCTGTTAGGAAAGGTTTGCGAACTCGATAACCTTTTCTCACAGTAGGACCTGGCTGATCTGCTAGTTACGTTTAATGAGTTAAAGAATACTAAGGAAACTTCAGAAACCTTGCAGAATGCTACTTTTCTTTTCATATTTGGAGAAGAGATAGTGGGGCATGACCCAGATCATGACTGGTTGGTTATGGTCACCTTAACTTACTGAAAAAAAGTATAGAGAAACATAATAACCAACATCTGTAATATGAAGACAGGTAGTCTCAACCCAGTAACTCTTTACCACTGGTTCACTTCTGGCTCAGAAAAGCAAAGGCGGTATTAGATGGGGTTTTTTTAATTGTTTGGAGTTAAAACATCCTGTAGGAAGATGGGTTTTAGTTAAATACTCTCTTTGCTGCTCTAGGAATAGAGGCAGACAGCAGCTGTAACACAGTGTTTAATTCTGTAACTTTGTTATGTAGGTGGACAAGTGTAATTGGTAACAACAGCTGAGTAAATGCCACTTCATTAATGTTGAATTTACATTTTACTCCTCAGACGTTCAGCTTTATTACAGTATTTAATGCGTTCTTGCTAGTGGTTTTGGCTTCCTATGGGTGACAGCAATTACATTTGAGAGAAAACAGGAGGCGTTCTGGTTGCTTTATCCAAGTACTGAACTCACCTTTTTACATGCTGCTAGCTTACATCAAGGAATTAAACGTCCTGCCTTATTAAAATCACTTATCCTCTTTTCTCTAATGCTTTCATCTAGCTTGGATATAGCATTAATATTTAAAATGTATGTATCAGTTCAATAGACACATGCATTACTTATCAAAACACTGCAGCCTATTAAATTAAACCTGCTGTCATCACAGGTAAAAGTCTCCGAAATGACATGTGGTGCCAGCAGGCGCATTGTACATTTTCACAAGCTGGTCAGTTGAGATGGTGGTGGTACTTCAGGAGGAAAAGATATCATCTTGATTATATGAATGGAGTTATCTCCAGATTCCTGAAAAGAAAACCTGGCATGCACATTGATGTGGTCTAAGGCTAACGGACTATAGGAACATGAAAGTATTCATTTAAGTAATTGGACCTTCTGTGGCTGTGTAGTATGTTTGTATTAATTATGTCAGAGCAGCTACATGTGTTAATTGAGATTTCTTGTATTTGTCCACATTGAGAAGATCTAAATAATAAATTATCCCCAGTTGTCCAAAAGCAAATCTCATCTTGTATTGTGGTACTTATGGCTAAACATTTGTTTAGCTACTAGTTTGCTGCTCGTAAGGTCCCTCAACATTGAGATAAAAATAAGAGTGTGTCCTTCTTCCAGTGCCTACACAGGATGTGGTCAGAGCTGCTGTGATCTGTCTGCAGGATTCCAGCATGCTTCTGTTGCTCCTGGCTCCCAGTCTACAAGGACAATGTCCTCACTACAGAGGCCAGATGTCTTCTTCACTTTCCTTGCAGTGGGATGCTTCTCATTCACTGGCTGGTCAAATTCAAATGCTGATTTCCCTTCTCTTTAGGTGCACTTTGAGAGGACAGTAAGCTGGCCTTACAACCTATGTGCTACTCCATCATACATGAATTAAAAGCATACCTTTACTCTCTTCCTCTTTCAAACAGGGCTTGGTTTCATTTCTGTCTTAACAAACGTTAATGCCTTGCTGCTGTTGCTGCCTTGTATCTTCTCCACGTAATGAAAATTGTGTCCTCTTTCTCTGGATCTCTCTTGCTGCCTTCAAAAAGAAACAGATTTCTCTGTAGTTCTTGGAACAGTGTTTAGAGACCTTGTATGTAATGATACACCACTCTGAATTAGTAAGTATTGACATGACCTTTTCTTCTCCAAAACTCATTCTTGAGTAGTATGCTGAGATATTATCTCCCCGCTTGAATATTTGACTAGAGATGAGTTTTGATATGGGCATGCATGACAGGCACAGTTGATAGCCTTGCTTCCCCAATGGAGAAGTGAGAATATGCAGCAGCCTGAGCAAAAGCCTTATGCCTGGTTACATCGTGCCAAATGTTGTGATGTTTTTTCACTATGTTATGTTTTTTTTTGCTGCGTGTAGACTGTAATAAGAAAGGTAATACAGAAACCAATGTTTGCATTGTTGCAAAGCCACTTAGACATTTCAAAACTAGAAGTTACACATACATGGGGAAGGTACAAATTTCCTCTTATCAGTAATCAGATTTTTTTTTCTCTCTGAAAATTGGATGTTTTTATGCATAAGCTCTTTCTCTTGTATGCACATCACAGTATATAAAAATTATTTTGTAGCATGTGTACTCAAGTACAAGACAGCCCTCACTGCAAGGAGACTGAATTTGTGTGTGTGAGCATGTGTCTACAACTGTTAATAAGAGAAACATTTGACCTTGAATTTTAGATAATTGTTGAAGCAAACCTCTCTCACTAATGAGTATTCCTCACCTCCTTTGACAGTGAAGTGTTTCTTAGGCCAAGGAAAAAAGCAGAAAGAATGATGAGGTGAAGAAAGGAAAATGTCAGGTGGTTACCTTTCTTTTAGTCGTATCAGCACACTCTTCTTGAACTTCTGTTGGAACAGAATAGAGTAGTAGTACTGTATCCCCAGAAAAACTAAAGCTAAAGGGAAAGCTCATCTAATGTACTGGATCCTACAGGAATCTTCTAACTAAAAGAAGGATGGTAAAAACTTTAAATAAAAGCCTCTTTTCTAAGGAGTTAAGGGATGAGCTATTCTGGTCTCCAAGTAAGAAACCAGTTTCAGCCCTAGCATATGAATTAATATCATTTGAATTAATGTCACAGTACCACTGTCTAGGTCAGTGGTTCCCAGTCAGTAAGTTGCATTGTCATGAGACATGGTGTTTGTTCTGCTTTTCCTTTTCTTTGTTAGACAATACTGAAGAGAGAATAGTATGGTCAGGCTGGCTTGGACTTCTCGTGGTAGTTCTTGACTTGATGCTGAGACCTTGTCTTAGTGTAGCGCAATCAGGCTGTGTTCAAGCAAGCAAGATCAGGCAGATTTCTTTCTCTGTTGGTTGCGTCTCATCAGCAGGTCGCTGATTTGACATTTTGTCATGGGTGTCTTTGGCTTATGACTTGGCATGTGGTTGTACCAGCTGCCAGAATGGCCTATATAGTTGTATGAACTTGGAATTAAATACAAATGAAGAAAGGAAAAAAAAAAAAACAAAACCAAAAAAAACCCCAAACAACTTGCTAATAAAAACTGCAAGTTTGTGCGATGTTATACCCCGAGACACGATATAAACAACAACATTTGAGATCCAGAATTTGTGTACAGGAATCACCCCAGTCATATTTTCAAGATAATATTTCAGAAAGTATTGTTTCAAAATAATATACTGAAAGAACCCTGTGTTACTTGGAACACAGGATTCCTGTGCTGTCACTGCAGTGGCATAGCAAAATCATTCAGGCTGCCTGGAAACTGGCTGGGGTGAATGTAGGAGAGTAATCAGAATATCTGATAGGGCATTCTGTAAATTGTCTGTGGGTGCAGCTTGGAAGAAGCAAAAGACAGAAAGTGAGTGTGTTTTGAGATAGGTGCAATTCTTAGCATCTGCCTGTTTTCTGAGTGTTCTAAATTAGTTTTGTATAGACTTTTGTATGCTTTGCGGCAGTTACAGTGTTTCTGAACGGTTCAATTTGCCTGGTTTTAATGCTTATCTTAAGGTAAAGACCTTTTGTGATACAAAATATTCTTTTTAACTTTATTCCAGTTTAAGATAAATTTGTGCAAAAGTGAATTACACTTCAAGCAATTTGTGTGTTTACAGTTTTCTAATATTTAGAGGAATGAAAACTGATTCAAGTGTATTTCATCCTGCAATTCAGCTACTTTTGTGTCACACTGCTGAATGTCAAAATGCCAGTGTCAGAATGCGTATACATTGTATTGTTACAGTTTTGTAATTTGATATCTAATCCTATAGCAAAATAATTAAAACAGTCTAGAAACAGTTAAGATAAATTTCAGTTATCTTACTAGTATCCAATATATCCCTTTCTGTATGTGATGGGGAGAAATGCAGCTGGAGTTGAGATGAGTTGAGAATCCCACTTCTGGTGCTGGAGAGATCAGCTGGTGGATTAAGAGGAGACTGTTACATAGGCCAGGAGCAGAAATCCGTTTGTTACTTCCAGATGAAAAATGATCAAAGGCTGGCGGTGGAGCTGCAACAAGGATTTGAAAGTGGTCATTTGAGCTTTGCATCTGTTGCTAAGGTCCAACTTGCTGAGATTAGTGGGGTAGGTCAAGTGAAATATGTCCTCTTATGCTTAGCAGGGCTAGTGGTAAGTCCTGGGTAGTATCTTCTTTCAGCATACTTTTTTTAAACTTGTCTGAATTATACAGTCATATGTCTGGAATATACTATAAATCTTATCTACAGGATCTCATAGTGAATAAAAGTGTATGCTATTTTGATGACAAATTTAAAAAAGCATTGGTATTCAAGTATAAGCAGATGAACTAAAACGGGAAGAACATGTTGTGTGATACAAACTAAGTGAAAATGGTTTGTAATGCTGTCTTGCAGCTACCATGCTCTGTGCTTCGCTAAGAAAATACAGTTTGAGATTAATCTACATAAACTTTACTGCTCAGACACAAGTTTTATTCTTGTTCTGCAAAACTTTTCTATGTGTTTAACCACAATGGTTTTGCAAGGGGTAGGGAGAGGGGAAATCAACTGAAAGAAGGAAATGCCTTTTGAATTCTAAATTTAAAGTGAAATTGTGTGCTAATTAAGGAAAAATTATATACTGTAGGTCTGCTAATGAGAATGTAAGAGCTGTTATACTTTCTTCAGAAGTGACCACGAGAGGATGTATAGGACAAGAGAATAACAAATAGCTGTAAAGCAGCCTTTGTTTTGGTGTAGCAGTCTAGCTGTTGACAAAAGATAGATACAAAAAACTTTCCTCTCTGACAGGCTGTGTCTGGACCATCTGTTTGATAGCAGCCAAAGAACCTGTTCTCAAAATGTTTTAAGTACTTATTTGAATAATTGGGTTTTGGCTATTACGACTTAACCAGGTATTTTATAGAAGAAAATATTTCCTATAGTTTGCTCTTTTATGCTGTCAGGTAATTTCCTTGAGTGTCTTTTGCTTGTGTTTTATGAGAAGTAGTGAATGGTTGTGTTTGGTTTGCCTTTAATGCACAACTCCTGATGAATGCTTTCCCCTCTTCTACAATTCACTGAATTGTTGCATTGCAGTGTGAGCCTTTAGAAGGGAATGATAGGATGCATGGTGTGATCAGGGACTTCACAAATGGGCAGGTGGAGTCTATCAGGCAAAAATATTTTGCAGGTTATCTTCAATTTCAGATACATTGCAGTAATAAACCGAAGATATATGCTAGCCAGGCTTGTAACTGTTAGTGTAAAACAGTCTTCTAGCCTGAGAGACTTGTAGGGGCAGGTCATAGACTTTATCAGACCAACTTCTATACTTCATTACCTATATCTTTAGATGTCAAGCAAGTTGAAAGGCTGGTGTGCCCAAAAGACTGTCTCCTCTTTCAAACTATAAAGCTTAGTCTAATAGAATATGTAACTTTTGCAGACTGATTGTGTCTAACCAATTATCTTAGACCACTGTGGTTGCTGC
This sequence comes from Scopus umbretta, assembly GCA_013400535.1. Taxonomy (NCBI): domain Eukaryota; kingdom Metazoa; phylum Chordata; class Aves; order Pelecaniformes; family Scopidae; genus Scopus; species Scopus umbretta. Next base: position 2,071 of record VZTL01068614.1, on the reverse strand, counting down.
AGTTTTTCTGGTTAATGGTATGTGGGCAAAAGTGGCGATTTGAACCTTTCAATAGCAAAGCCGTTGACAGCCAGTTTTGACTCATCCTGCCTGAGCTGAATGTAGTAATGACTGTAGTAAATCATGAGCCTGTTGAGCATGTGAGATGTAATATTGTTTCAGGTAAGATGATCTGCTGCATGCATGCAGAATGCTAGGGGTGCAGATGTTAGGACTGCTTAGTTGCATGGAGACCAAATAAGCTGAGCTCTATCGGATTTCGGAGTGAGTACTGCATGAGAGGTGTGATTTCTGCAGCTCTTGTTTGCAGAGGGAGCAAATTTTTAGCACGAGATTATGAGAAGTGAGGTTATGGGTCTAAGACATTTTATGGAAAGATATTTTGTGAAGTTTTTTCTTGGCAAAGGTTGTCCTGCTGTGATATTAATATCTGGTTTTGCTTTCTGTGGTATAATTATTCTTGGGTATTGCCTGACAGATGGTTATATCTTAGAGTTGTATCAGAATGATGTTATTTGCTTGACAGTTACTCTTCTCTTAGGAATGTGGGACAGGAAAGGACCTCCCTATTCATCAAGTTTATTTTCATGCTCTTGTAGGCTTTATGTCATACAGTCATAGACATACGAAGCGCTGTCTTAAAACTAGCTGGGCCTTTTCCCCTCGCTACTTTAATTAGAAGCCTGTTGCAATGCTAAATAGCCCTAAATGTGAGGAAGCTGCTTGTAATGTTCAACCTAAATTTATTCATCATCAGTTGGTAATAAGCAGTTCTTGTGCCAAGATTGTCCTTTTATTTTAAATAGCTTTTTCTTATTATTTATGATTATCTCAGTGTGTTTATACACAGCCCATGCTTTTCTGCTCAGCTTTACTCTTGCTAGGCTAAGGCAAGGTCCTTGCAGTCTCCCTTCAGTTCTGATGTTGAAATATAGAGCAAAATGAAGGTATGGGACTCAGAGACTTCAGCTTTCACATATCAGGTTTTTCCAGTTCCCCGAGAAGGGTGTGTCTTTGTACTATTGCTGATAAAAGAAGTGAATAGTAGCTTCCTTGTTATTGCAGTGCACCAACAAAAACATGAAGATAGAAAATTCTGTATTTTAAACTTTCTGAACGTTGCCTTCGAGTGGTGAGGTTGTTCAGACAGTCGGGACTTGCAGTATATCCTCTAATTTAGGAATGCAGGCAATCCTGTAAAAGTAGTGTTGAAAGGGAGGCAGATGTTTGATTGTTTCAGGTGCGTGGGTTTCACTTAGTGTTTTGGTTTTTTTCCTCAGGCTGTTAAATGTTCAGATCAGTATTCTGTGGGTGATGTGTGCACAGACAAATTCTTTGTGCATTTTTAATGAGTTACTGCAAAAATCTGTGATCAAAGGTAAGTCAGACCTATTACAAAGAAATCAAAAACCAGAATTATGTTTAAATATTTTTCTGACTAATATTTATAGATAATTGCTACTTCTAAGGCCCTTGAGAAAAGTACTCTTCAAAGATTTATATTCTTAAGATATTAATGAAAGATGTAAAAGGCAGATACATTTTGCAGAATTTAACTACAAAATTAAAAAAAAAAGTTTGAAAAAGCTTTAGTAGGAAGACCTGACCTACTTTCTTCCCATTTAAAATCCTAAAGGCTGTGGTGTTGGAAAAAATAAAACAAACACTTAACACTGTTTAACATGCAGTGGAAGGTTTTATATCCCAGGTTTAAAAAAGAACTTAAGCCTTCTAATGTTCAACAGCGAGCTCATAAAGATTAGGCTCCTGGCTACGAGAGTATGGAGGCAGGCACCGAAGGACCATATGCTGATGAGATTCTGATTTCCTGGCTAGAATTTGAAGTCTGTAATGTGGAGTGCTCGCGAAGTGAAGCTGGTTGGTAGGAAACTAGGGTATACCCTAGACATTCGTGTAACCCTTATATTAATCAGAAAATAAATTCCATACTGTTTTCTGCAGTTTTCTCATAGGGAGATGGTTTTGATAACTATCTTATAGGTAGTAGACTAGCAGTTAATTAGCGTATTTGTCCAAGAAGTAGGAGGCCTTGATTATAGGTCCTTCTCAA